>WWPM01022920.1:0-24135 GCA_023279145.1 Glomeris maerens
ATTGTTGCCTTTGAAACTCTAATGACTGGAGATTTAATTAATTTGTGGTATTTAATATGCCATATTAGTACAACCTTAATTCCACAGTAATTACTGGGAAATGCAGTTAACCAAAATATGTCCATATTATGTATTTAACTATTATTGGGGTTTGCAGGCGATGATGTATGTGTGAATGCTCCTACAAAATGCACAAATTGATAATGTCCACGAAACCATGTTTTATTTTGAAAAAAAGTGCTCACGTATAACATACACACAAATACATAGCAACAGTTTTATAATGACAATTCAGTTTCACAAATCGAGATAACAATTATTATTACTAATATTTTCCATTGCAATTAAAACAGAAATCAGTTAAACATATTAATACAATGTTTCACCTGCTATGAATTATTTACTAGATTATTATGAAAGTCTTCATCTATTTTTTAGTAGCCAACACTCAATTAAAAACAGTTTATTTCAATATCGGCTTTGCTGTTGAAATCTTCTGTTTAAATTTTGTTGACTTTGATGGCCCCATTGACTAAGAAAATCATTGAAGTTTGGCCAGTTATTATTATTATTCGGGTTACCAATGCGAACGTTTGATCCTCTTCGACCGTCATTATATCTGTGTCCAGTACCATATACACCAAAATTGTCTAATACTCTGACATCAGCTCCACCACCTCCGCCTTGTCCGTTCCTAGCGCCTCCTGCCTGAACATTGAAGAGTCCTGGCCATCCCACATCCACCATTGCTCCTCCTTGATTGGGCTGTCTGCTGGTGTCCAAGTTCAAATGGAACTGACCCATTGTGCTTGTTGCCAACATGAACACCATGACTGCAATCCCTAGTTTCTGTACATGGACAATTCCGTATTTACTTTAATACTGAAATGACATCTTTTGTACGTGATTAAACCCCATTCTATTTTCGTGCATACAAATTAAGTTTTTTACATGCTTGTTAGATGTGAAGAACTTATAAACACAGTATGCAAGGCATTTCTTGTAACAAGATTTATGAAAATTGTTATTTGCGAGGATGATCAACATGGGATTGGTATTAACATTTGAATTCCAGCTAAATTTTAAAGGTTTTCTAAAAAAATTACATTGATAATAAGTAAATAAATACATAGATTCCCATATTCAGAGCATTGCAGTTTAATTGTTTCATATACTAGTATTACTTACATGGACAATTGGTGTCATCTTTAATTTTGTCGTCTGGTAAAACTCTGCTTTATACCTGCAAAGAACCGTTTCATTTAAGTAATTTTTCAACGGTTTGTAACACTAACAAGCAATTTGTTGTACTACATTCATAATACATTTATACGTTCATAAACACATTTGCTAATAAATTCATAAATTACGTATTATGCAGTTTTCATTTTTTATATTATAGAAAGTTATACGTAATTCGCGAAATACGAACACAATGTTTTGTGAAAGGTACAACTTTCATCTTGAAATTATAGCAGTATTCACTTCTAAAAATTATTTTCTTACCCAGTTGGCTTGTTCTGCACTTGGAGACTTGCTTTATTTTGTGAAATATAGTTAGGTTATCATAGTATTTATAGTAGTTTTGTACAGAGAAATATGTTTATACACATGCCTGTTTCTGGAATTTGTTTTCGTTTTCTACAAATATTGTGCATTTTTTTGCATTTCGTGGCAGTTTAAAGCTCATTCAAAGAAATTGATTGCTTGTAATTCATTAGGTTATCATGTTCCCTGTAATATAATACACGTGCAGCGCAAATAGATTTTCTAATATCATTTGCACTATTTATTATAGTTTCTTGATGCAATCAAAGTATGAACTTGTTACATATGGCAAAGTTCCAATTTGTTGCATTGGTCTTCTGAGATGAACGGTTTTCCATTGACAGAAGCAATGCAGTGCGAAGACACAAAGAGAATTTCAATATTCGTCTTAAAACACTCTGAAACTGGGTAGATTTACATGTTGATTAAGTGTTAATACATGTGTGGGAATATGTACACTTTGCGATCCATATTTTGTTGATTAATTTTCCAACGAGGATGGTATATGGATATATGACAGGTGCGATTCTCTATACAATATTGCAAATTTCACTTCTATGTAAAGTTAGTTCTGGAATTCACTTATTAAAGGTAATAAATAAAACAGTATAGTTGAATATGGATATCAATATGTATATTGTTGGTACTGATATCTTGTCTATTTTTTCTTGAGTGTAAGAAAGATCTTTCACCATTTCAAAAATAATATGCAAGAGTCTATAACTGTGTAGTTCATATACAGCAAAATCTTGCCTCAATTTATTATCCCGTTACAAATAGCAAATATTAGAATTCTGTCACTAATTTCTTATTATCCATTTGAAGGCGCCAAAGGCTTAGCATCGTTTTTATCAGTGTTGTAAATATCAATCTTGTCCATCTTGTGGGTGTGAGGATAACATCAAAATTTATTCAAGCTTTTCAACCCTTCTCACAAAAAGCTTGAATAAATTTTGTAAATATCACGGTACCTTCATTGAACACATTGTTCTTGTGCTTTCATTAGATGAAGTATACACTTCATAATTTTCTCGGTAAAATTTAATAAGCACTGAGATTTCAAAAACTTTGTAATTTACTCTAAACGAAAGGTAGAAGAACTTGGCATAGATATAGTAGGCCTATATATGCTTATTATACAGGTAAGCAGAAAATAGCCGGACACATAAAGAAAAGTTTCATCTGTTTATTTACTAAAGAACAACATTAAAAAAGCGGACTATGAAGCGGACATTTGACATCATTTACATGTGTTGAAATATGAACTGTGGACAATGTAATTAAGACTATAAAACTATCGACGTCCTCCAACTCCTCCTCCATAACCGAGTCCAGCGCTGAATCCGGGAATGTTGACTGCTATTCCACCACCTCCTCCGAATCCTCCACCTCCTGGTGCAACCCCTCTGTACGGATTCCTGTAGCCTCCAAGTGAGTTGGATGATCCACCGCCTCCTCCTCCTCCACCTCCTCCGCCTCCAGCTCCTCCACCATAGCCAGATCCGAATCCAAATCCAGATGCTGATCCTCCTCCGGAGCTGCTTCCTCCACCACCTCCTCCGCCTCCTCCTCCACCTCCTAATCCTCCTCCACTCCCTGATCCGAAACCAAATCCGGAACCACTGCTACTTCCGTAATTGCCTCGTCTTCCCGGAGAAGCAGCTGGCAGACATGTAACCAGACTCACCAGTGATGCCAGGGCCACAGTTACCTGGAATTAAATACACGGAGATGATTTCAAGGAAATCTAAGACGTTTTCTAAAAATACATCTCGTAAGGAATCAATTTGCCGTTTTACTGAATTTTACATCCCTATGCTAGTGAATTTTTATCAGCTAGCTAATAACTTAGTAATCATAATGTTAATTCTTAAATGTATTATGTCGTTAGGTTTTAATGCTCTGCTAAATTTCTCGTAAAAATATACATGTACGAGATGGAAAAATGTCAGGTCAGTTAATCTTTAATTGAGTTTTGATTACATAGAGATTAGCGAGATGATGAAGCATTTATATATAATTCTTGTTTTGAAGAAGCGATTGTGTCTGCTCATTGTGCAATTAAAAATACAAATCAACAAAGTTAGGAGGAATAAAATTCGTTGTTTAATGTTTAAGTTTTCCAGTTGATTTGTGATGCAAGTGTAACTAAGCCATATAGTTATCTTCCCAAGGTTATCACCAAGTTGATAAATTTAGCAGTAGAGTTTAGGCACGCTTAATTCTGTAAAAAGCAGTTGAATTATTAACCAAGCACTATCATTATTGCGTATACTATTTAGTTTTTAGGGATTAATGGTAAGAATATTTAAGACTGCGTCTCAAATAAGCTTTTAGAATGTTTACTGTGTAATAATTTACGGGGTTAGACTAAATTATTCATCGGGTTTTAAAGGACTGTTTATTTAAATGTATACGACGTACGAAGTCGGGCGATATCTGACAAAATTCTGTACCCTACTGTTTTCAATTTTTACAACACCTGGCCGCTAATTTGATTTTTGTATTGTATTGGAGACCAAGAGCGCACACATTGAACATTTGTATTACACTAGAACCTCTGTAATCCGGACCCTCTGTGATCCAGTCGATTGCATCTGGATTACAGAGTTTCTAGTGTATGCATCTTGTCATGTATCGTGTATACTTGTAAATATAGAGTCCTTTGAAACCCGATGAATCATTTAGGCTAACACTGTATTAGTATAAGCCTGTCTGTGTGCATGGCAGTAACAATTAAAAGTCATGCTAGCTATGCACGTTCAAGAAATGATACCTGCTGCAACAAATTTCTCCTTTTTATATACCATAGTCCTGTTAAGTGAATATACGTACTTCTCAACTCCGAACTTTCCCCATATTAACTAGTCATATATTTGTTATTGACTGAAACAAATGTATCATAAATGATACTTACATGTGAAAATAATAAAACTACATTAATAGTATTTCAAAAACTTTCATGTTGCATTGAAAATTGACTGGATTAATATTTAATAAGGGTGCTAAATTGAATGAATGAACACATTATGAAGGAGTTATATAGTTATGCAGTATGTGGACTATAGTTCTTACCGCGAAGCACTGATGAAGATTCATGATGAGTTATCTTTTGCTGTTGAAGTGAACACTGATAGTGAATTGAAGGGACTCAAGTTGCTGCTTATATACCTGAGTTTGGTCCGGGCTTGAACATGTGAGGTGGGAAACCCGTCGGTCATGTGACCTTATACCTGAGCAGGAGAGTGCGAACAATTTGTTTGTTCTCAAGGTGTGTTTGGGAGGATGTAAAGTCAAGGTTATGAGATTGACAATTAAAATTTGTTACGAACCGCAGACGTAACTTCATTTCACAGCACTTGTTGGTTGTGTAAATAGATTTCAGTGGAAAGGAGGAGGATGAGGATTTCTTCTTCTTCTTCAAGATGTGAGAATATAAAAGTTTTACGGTTGTTGAACTTGAAAAAAGTGATATAGTATAACCGGTCTTCACATTTCTTGAAAGTAAGCAAACTGTGTTTACATTTGTACTTGGAATCTGGCAATATCATTGTGATTTCGTCTGTAGATGTTGAGGAAAATCCTGATTGTGTTGCATGCAGGTTATTTTTAATATAATTGTTTTATAGAAGCGTGAAATCCCCGTCAAGTTTTAACAGTTTATTTCTGAAAAACGTTTATGAAAGTTACAAGAAATTTTGAATTCATTCTAGTATTTACCTTCAATAAATAAAATGCAAATTGTTCATATGTATAATACATAGCCTATACATCTTTTCAAAATTGCAAAATTACCTGCATGGTTTAATATTATGTTTATTGAAACTGAAATTAATTTTTAGAGGTCATTCGTAAGAAAGTTCAAGTTTTTATTTGCGAATTTTTTTCACATTATTCTTCAAGAAGGGCGTTTCTGCTTGTCAATCGTGAAAAAATAGAAACTGAAAATTTGATGTCTCAAAAAATGGTGGGAGGGAGGAGAGATTGTATATCCATTTGAGATTTAACTTTCTAAGAACTCGCAATTTCAACATTCAATTCACTGTTATGCATGCAGGAAAATACAATAAAATTATGAACAGTGATAATTATATTACAGGAGAGGAAAATCTGAACTTTTCCTTTTTATAGCAGAAATGATTTTGTCAAGTAGGAGTTTGTAGTACTAGAGCTAAAATTCTGTACAAGTTTATGAAATAAATTTCGACGTATAGAAGATAATACTTCATTTGCTTAATACTTTTTTATTGTTTACCTTCTCATATCAAAATGTGAATAGAAGCATTGCCATAAAGGCATATGGGCATATAATTCGTCTTGAAAAAGATAAAACATTTTCTTTGAAGGGTCGGTTCGATGGACTGCACACATACAGTATGTAATTTTTAACAAGTTAAACATGACACACTAAATAGACCCATTATACTGCCTAGTTAAGGTTCGTGATAAATTGCTACTTTTGGATCATATCATATATAGCGCGATTTAAGAGTCGACCGTAACGGTGACTTTCCTGAGAACTAAAAGTAAAATTGACGGTTAATGCACTCGCTGCTGCTGAATTTGACATATAGCCTTCACAAAAACTGTATTCTCATTGAGAACGGTTTGTTCACCTTCAACTTGTAGTTTTTATCTTCAGACACTTCCAATTTTACTTCTCATGTCAAAAGAAATTGTATGCTTCAATCAATAATGGAGGAGGCGCTTAAAAACAACTCGAACTTGTATGAGACGAGACCACAGCCGTTTGGGTTAGTTTTTGTTTCCACATCATTTTTATTTGATTAGTAAAATCATAAATACCACAAAAGGACGTATTGTGACTGCAAATTGTCTTGAAATGATTATCCTTTATTTTTATGCATTTAAATTTGGGTCCTACTGCGATCTATCAGCGTTCAAATGTAATTATTAGTTAGAGCTTATTGCTGCTATTTAAATATTTAACATAGTACAACACAAATTGCACAGTAATTAGTAAGAAATGCAACAGAACTATGCCCGTGTAACTTATGTATTTATTATTAGACTTTGTAGGCGATTTGACTGTCTATTATAACTAAAATGAACAAATATCCACGAAACCATATCTTTTATTTTTTTTGACATTTTCACTTATTAATTTATACACACAGTTAAATGACAGCGGATTTATATAACCTATACAGAGATTTCACATACGTAGAATCTTCTATTTCGAAATGTATGTATACATGTTACAATTAACATGATTACATTGAGAATCGAAATATGAAACAATTATCTAACTAGTATATTTTATATTGCAAACACATAAATCTATTATACAAGTATATTCTTTTAACATATAAGTACCTAACTACTTAAATCTGGATTATTTACAAAATTAGTATGAAAGATTTTATTTATTTTTTAGTAGCCAACACTCAGTTAAAACAAATAAAATGCTGGTTGTAATATTCTGTTTTGTTTGGACGATGATTAGCTTATTCAAAGGTTGGCTTCGCTGTGGAGATCGTCTGTTTCCATTTTTGGGGTTAATACCTTGGGGGGTAAAATTGATGAAGAAAATTATTGAAGTTTGGCATGTTATTCGGGCGTCCAATATGAACATTTGCTCCTCCTCGGCCGTCATTATATCCGTGTCCAGTAGCATATACACCAAATTGGTCTAATACATTGACATTAGCTCCACCACCTCCGCCTAGTCCGTTCCCAGCGCCACCTGCCTGAACATTGAAGAGTCCCGGCCATCCCACATCCACCATTGATCCTCCTTGATTAGGCGGTCTGAAGAGGTTGTCCAAGTTCAAATGGAACTGACCCATTGTACTTGATGCCAACATGAACACCATGACTGCAATCACTAGTTTCTGTACATGGACAATTGCACATTTACTAACACTGAAATAACTTCTTGTTCACGTGATGAATCCACATTCTATTTTTGTATTTTTAAAATAAACTTCTAACATGCAATAATTTTTCAAATTGCAACTGTAAAGCACTAAATGTTAGTATACATATAATATGGTCAACACGGTGCTATTATTATCCTGTTGGGGCTACGAAATGGTCATGAATGTGACCCAAGACCTACCAGGAAACTTTAAAAGTTTTTTGAAAAAATTACATCGAAAGCTAAAAAATACATTTCGGAGCTAAATATTTACAATGATTTCAAGATTCATAGCAGTGCAGTTTGATTGTTTCATATATTACTTACGTGGACAATTGGTGACATCTTCACTTGTTGTCTGGTAACTCTGCTTTACCTACAAAGGTCATTTAGTTGAAATATTTCTCAAATCTTTGTATACAACATCAAGAAATGTGTTTTATTCACAAGCACATTAATTTATAAATTGCGTAGATAACAGTTAGTTGACATTTTTAATATTAAGAAAAGTTATTAGTGAAATGTTGATTATGTGAGTGAAGGATGCAAATTTCATCCTAAAACTAAAACAGTGTTAAATCCTGTGCAAAAATATTTTCTTACCCTGTGGGCTTGTTCTGCAGTTTGAAGACTTGCTTTCTTGTTTGAAATATTAGCTAGGTTGTCATAGTATTTATAGTAGTTTTGCACAGAGAAATATGTTTATGCATTTGCCTGTTTCCCAGATTTGTTTTCGTTTTATAAGGATATTGCGACATATTTTTAGCATTTCATGCCAACTGAAACTTATTCAAAGAAATGTTTTTTAAAATTGTTTTTAGAGTATTATATTCCCTTTAATCCGTGCAGTGCAAATAGCTTTGAATAAATCTAGTACGTCATGTCCTTCGCATTATGTAATATAATTTCTTAATTATCAAAATAGGAACTCGATTTCCAGTTAATATGGCATAGGTCCAAGTTTGTTGCGTTGATCTTCTAATTATATGAATGGTTTTCCATTGACGTAGAAGTAATGCAATACGATCGAAGAAAAATAGAGAAGTTTAAAGTTTATCTGAACGCACTCTTGAACTGTGGTGATAAAGTGTTAATACATATGCGTATGTAGTGACAATCAATATTTTCGTAATGAATGTGCAAATGAGGATAACAAGGTTGAGAATTAAGACAGGTGCGAGTCTACAATACTTCCCAATGTTATTTCTTTACAACTAGATAATACTGAAATTCATTGTTTCAAGTAAAGTGTGAAACAACATTGTTGTTATGCTACATTAGATCAATATAGCGACTTTCTGGGACCAATCATGAATGATGCAGCTGTTGCCTAATAGTATATTTCAAATTCCGTTTAACAAAAGAAATTTGCCCTTTGAAATACCTGCAATTTATTATACTTGTATTTTACAAAGCAATCATACTCCTTCTTTTCTCATGTTTGTACAGTGAGGGTAATGTAAAAAAAATGCAACACCATGCCTGGAGATATAATATTCGTTGAATGATGTTCACCCCCCCCCCCCCATCACAAATTATACA
The DNA here is from genome assembly GCA_023279145.1 of Glomeris maerens. Taxonomy (NCBI): domain Eukaryota; kingdom Metazoa; phylum Arthropoda; class Diplopoda; order Glomerida; family Glomeridae; genus Glomeris; species Glomeris maerens. Next base: position 8,972 of record WWPM01022920.1, read on the forward strand.
ATTATTTATGGACGGTTACATCTTAGTTCAATTCTAGGTTGGATGAAGGAAGATAGTATAGGCCCTATTTAATTTTGTGGACCAGCAATAAATCTCTGGAATGCTGCCCCAATGCCCAATGGATCAACAGAATCTCGAGCAGATCTTGAGTTTGAACTTGAAGTAGCATCTGTTCTGGGAGGAACAATTTCAGCATCTGATGGTCCTCCAGTGAGATTTTCCACAGGTTCAGGTTTCAGGTTTCGGGGATTGAATCCTATGAAAGGGTTGCCATTTCGGTCCGGTGACACTGAAATGCCTCCGGGACGACCCAACCCAGCCAGGATTGATGTCAGGATTGGGAAGTTGAGATTGCCACCATTGTTATTGGGTGTTCCTAACCTAACGTCTGCTCCACCACCTCCACCTCCACCCCGTGCCCCATCCCCGAAACCGATGACCCTCAGGAGGTTTCCTATAGACACGTCAGCACCACCTCCTCCACGTTTTTGACTGTTTGGGTTGTTAGGGTCCCTGTCACCGAAACCTCCCGCGAGAACACGTAAGAAAGGCAACTTGAGGTCCACTATAGCTCCTCCTCCACGTTCATTGCTGGGCGCATTTACGGTAAGTCCAAATGGTGATTGTTGGTCATTTGCATCAGCTTGCGTTGATTGGCTCGCGATTCTCTGTGTCAACGTCACCAGCAATATCACTGCACTGGTGAATCTCTACAAAGACATGCAAAAAGAAGTTATTTGGAAACATTATAATATGTAAAGACAGTTTCGATCCAACGTTGCAGTGTATTCAGTCATTGTGATTGGTTATTATAGTTCATGGGATCATTGCGCCAATGGAAAATGTTTTCGAAAATGAAATACACAATTCAGCCGTAGATGGCGCCAGTTGAAATTAAAAAGAACCAGAGCTGTACTCGGACCAACATAGCTTGGACGTCACGCCCACTATTCTTATTGGTTGCGCTTATCGCTTAGCTACTCCTGTCTAAAATTCTGAAATACCCACGACAAAGATGGCGAGCGAGCAAAGAGGAGCAGCGAGCAATGGAGAGACTAATGCATCAGCAATAGGCTCCGCCTCATGTTCAAGCTATGTTGGTCCAATTATAATACATTTATTGGCTGAAACATTTACAATCCGCAATTCATATTATAGTTACTTACAATTGACATTTCCTGAACTAATACTTGAGTGAGAATAGCCCACTTAAGTATACTGTAGTTCCATATCCAGTAGTGAAGTTTTTAAATGAATAAATTGATGTTACGAGTATTTATGGATACGTCCATTTCCAAGACACATGCAAACAAACGTTACCTGTGTGATTCACCTTCCATGATAAGACTGAATTTATTTTATTTGACGAACATCCTCCTTTTTGCATTGGTTTTCCCTTCAGTTGGCCTTGTTATTTACATAAACACTGCTCAAAGCTAGGCATTCTCTTGCGACTTTATCAAATGGCTCGCACTTCAAGGTTTCATGATTCATTGTTTACTTCAGTATATCTAAGTATTACTTCCCTAATTTTGTTAGCACAGTCTGCTTTACAGATCCTTATTTTTTGTCTTTCTACCTGATTATTCTTGAATTGGAGTTTCAAATCCTGTGCGAGTAATTAAACATGAAGGACTGCACCTTGGACTGATTCAAACGAGCTGAACAATTTCTAAAGACCTTATCTTATTTATTTACTAACACTGTAAAGGAACAATATTAAAAATAATCACTACTTTTATACAATTATAAAATGAAACGATTATTTTGAAATGACTGAAATGAAAATGTAAAATAATTGAAACACTTTCTAACACCTCAATGTCTTTAACAACTGTTAATAGTTCTAGAACATTTATGTTTTCTTACTTCTTTTAATGTCATTGAATTCTGCGTTTATTATTTTTAAGCGGAAATCCGTGTAATTGAATTCAACACTGCAAATAATATTGTGTGAAGTCTACATAAGATTTCCTTGAATGGTTTTTTACTTATCCTTAAGAATGAGTGAGCAAAATCGGTGAAAAACATTTTTTTTCAATTTGACTAGCCATCTCTTGTCATATCCACTCTTTCAGGTATGCTTATTTCTCAACAGTAAATCACATACCATATATTAAAAAAGATACAGTATTTCGTAAGTGTAATGAACACACCAAGAATATTATGGTTATAATAATATTTTGTAAGTTTCTCTCTTTTAAAGTTTGCTGTACATTTCTGTTTAAAATCAATAAGGGTTTTTTTGTGTGTTTACAATTGAAACTACTATGACATTTCTTGCTGCTTTGTTGGTTCTGACTGCCAACTGTAATATATCGACCATGAAACCTGAATTGTGTGTTTAATGTGATCGTGAAGATCTTTGTTCCTGATTAAATCTTATTTCATTTCTAAAAGTATTTTAGGAAATACTACACGTGTGCGGTATTTTTAATCATTTGAATGCAATTTTTCCAATACTCATATATGTATTGGGTGTTGTTTGCCTAGTTGCGTTTATTATTCATAATATGTTGTTACTTACGAAACTGGTTGTCATGGTCTGCGGAGTTTTCTTTTTGCTTTCTTTTAATCTCTGAGTAGAAACAATGAAGTTTATTCATTAGATGAGCAATTTCTGAAAATCCTGTTCTTTGTACACAAAGCAGTAATTGCATGTAGCCAATGACAATGAAGTAATCCTCAAAACCGATTTTTAAGGTTATCTTGGTTCATAATAAAAAATGCCTTGTCCTCAATTTTTCGAAATAAAAGTAACAAGGTTTAGTTTTTAGTCCTATATAAGCAATCAATGCACAACAATTGTATTGAGGTATACAATATATTTACTTTATTCAAAATGCTTTCATATACAGTATTATACAAATTATTTCCCAATTTTTAACACTATGATTTATAAATTGTATAATTAATAATTTCAAGTTTTCCTATTGCATAATAAAATATTAATTTTGAAGTACATAATTGGAAATTTAATTTTTTTAGATAATTTCCCAGTTGTTAATTTTAATCTTTCAAACTGTTCCATGTGTTAATTTCCACATTTAAATGTCAGCTGCAGCAATATTCATTGTACATTTTCTTATAATTTACTTGGTAAGTTTTAAAATACAGTATTGATTTTACGCACTTGGGTTGGGACTACTATAAACTTGACTGCACTTACCTGAGAACACCTGCCTTGAAAAGGAAAGTCTTGCAACTATACAGTGAGAAATATGAAATTGCTCGCTTATGTGGGACAGGAAAACTTTCTTCAAACATGATTGGTTACTTCTAACATGACGCACTTGCAGAAAATCATGCACATATATTTCTGTTCTTTTTCAATGTGAAAAAATTCAAATTGCGGTCTTCGTTCTTCCTGGTACCGTGCAAAGCTATTTCTTTAAGAATCTAATAAAGTTATGTATATAAGCATATTCAGCATACAAACGGCCAATATGAAATGATAATCCGTTATCCACACGTGAATTATATCTCGTATCCAAATTGCATAAATGCGTTTAGTTATATCAGATGTCAAATCTTGATCCGTTTTATTATGCACAGAACGCGCAAAACAGCGAAATTATGCTGGAAAATTTATAAGACTGGAGTTTTGGCGAAAATCTGCTTTTGTTTTCCTTACTTTCAATAAATAGTCACCGAGGCTGCAATTCGAGGCAATGTAAACCATGCTGCAATTGTAATTCTGCAATTGTGCAGACAAACTGATGAAACTTTAATAAAATAAAGGTAGCATTCGTGCGAGGTAGCAACAATTTATTCAAATCATTGCAAATGAATTTTGCATGTCATTTCCATAGGAAAGTGTTTTTAAATATATTTATAAATATAATAGGCTTGTATCCAAGCCCATTCGCCTCGACTAAACTCTCGACTAAACTCTAGTCGATGCTCAGTTTGCAACGAGGATATAAAACATAATAAAATAATTACTTGTAGACCGAGTGAAGGATTCAATTCTAATTAAATCTTTTGAGTAGCTCTGCTTAAGCATAAATTAGATTACGTAAAGCATGTTAATTTTGTAATTAATGAGGTTGAATAACATGAAAATTATAATTTTTGTGGATAATTATAATATTTCCTGCAGCTAGAAATAGCAAAGCTTTAAATATTGCATGTGTAATTAAATGAACAAAAGCTTGTTGCGGATAACCTGAAAACAAAATAGTTATTATTAATGCAATTACAGTATATTGTAGAAAATAGCAATATTTTTTAAATAGAATTGAAAATTTGCTGAAATGGCGTAGGGGTATATGATATTATAGTTGTAATACATAGTCAAATGAAACCGGTAGAATTTGTATTACCAGTTGAAATAGCCCGATGAATATAGAATCAGTGAAAATACTGCTGCAGCAAGTGTTAATGAATGCATTAATGATGAAATAGGAAATTGAATTAAATAGTTACAATATTTAAAATATTACAACTATATATGTGCTCTTATAAAACAGTAAAATATGAAATGAAAACTTTCTTTTAACAATAAAGCAGTAAATATTCATTCCAAATGACCAATTGAAGAAAAAATCACCAACCTATCAAATTAATTTTATTATAACCACCTAATGCTTGTACTACCTATACTCCTCTATAAAACATAAACGTCGAAAGAATATTTTGTAAAAATTAATTTGTCTTAAAAAGGTTTGTCAATAACATATCAGATCAAGATAGAACTTTTAAAAACATGAATTACAAGTTTTTCTACTGTAAATAAATATATTATATCGAAAGACATAGCCTTCCTTTAAGCTGCTTTTACATTTAAAGACGAGTTGCACTTTATAGAAATTGCCTTGAAAAAATATTAAACAGGTTTCGAAATGTTTTGTAGTCGACACATTTGAATTATGTATAGCCGCACACTACATTGCTCATATACCTACTTAAATGTTAATATTGTATATACAAGTGCGTAACCATGACACATCATCTCATTATTTTTATACTCATGACCAGTCACCTCGTTAAATTTGTTCTTTAATGAACATTAAACTGCAAAAAAATACAGGATTTAAAGCAAATCGATTGGAAACGGAAGCAATCTTTGCAAATTATATTTCAAAGTCTATGGGGGTTTCAAATCCCAATTTAGAAATCTCAAATCCGATTTTTATAATTACTGCAGCAGCTGTTCAGATCAAAATCCTATCAACGCGTGCATGGTGATTATTGTATATTAGCTTAGAGGGGATCTTGTGACCTGATCATAATTGGAAAATTTCTCAAATAATGATTTGGTGTTAATATTGAATGATACAGATTTGTAAGAATTTTTTCAATGTGTAGTTATGACTGGAAGTCCACCTTGTGTTTTTGTTCAATATGTTCCGCAAAATGTCAGTAACTTCTCATACTAATATTGTACATTTGTTTTTAATTTGCAGATGTGATAGCAGTAGTTTAATCGATGTCGCATCGATACTCTGCGGCAAACACAAATGCTGGCTGCGACTGACTGAATGAGTGGGCTGCTGCACAAAGTGGCTGTGATGCGAGTGGTAGTGCGCTTGCGTGCAAAAGCAGATCAGAGCTGACAGCCAGCAGCAAACCAGGAATTTTATTATCGAAATATCGAGCAGTTAAAGCGAAAACGACGATGACATTGTGGTACCGTTGACATCAAAGCTGCTCCTTCAGCAACAGGTTAGTTGTTTTTCTCTTCGCTCTTCCACACCCGTATATAAATATAATAACAAAACACAACCTTATCATTTTATTTTGCCAAATGTTTTCCATTTGCCACGTCCACGTTGCACAGTTGCAACGTGTCAATAAATGCTTGTCCTACATTTATTAGCTCCAATACAAAATGAATATTCTTGAAGTTACAGAATTTTCCTGTTATTCCAATTAAATTTGAACACAGTTACGCTTTGTGACAGTTGTGACTTAATGTTATTGTATGGTAATGTTGTTTCAAAAAGTATTCGTTTCAAAACTAGCAAGTTAAATAAATTAACTTTACATTATTTTAGTGTATGTAATAATATCAGCATTATTTGAGCCAGTTATACATTTCCCCCAAATAATATACAGCTTTGCTGTAAATCCCTTCCCTCTTATAATAGTATAGCTAGACAAATAATAAAAGCACTGGCTGCATTTGCTCTTCACGCAAAAATAATGATAGTAATTAAGGGATTATGGTGAATTCTCATGAACAAAGTCTTGTTAATCTGATATGGCCAATAATCAGTTTATAATATTCAAAAGCATACTAGATTTTGATCTAAATCTAAACTGCTGTTGTAATTATATAAAATCTCACATTGAAATGGATCATATCATTCAAACTTATATGATCGCAGATTTCGGCAATTTTGGAAATAGTGATTAAAACTGTATGCACTTTTTCAGTCAATTCCTACATTGATGAATGAATAATGTCATTTACTTATTAACTTAACATTAATCCAAAATGATGACTAATGATAACAAAGAGATATACTATGTATCTTTAACTCGATTGTGGCGTATAGTTAATATAATCTCCGTCTTTTCCTGCTAACATTTTTTTGAAAGTAACACGATGTGTTTTTATTTCGTAAACAAAAGAAACTGTTTCCATTGTAAAATCAAATTTTGTAGATGAATATAATGTATAGGCCTATGTATGGTTGCGTTGTGCAATATGCTGAATAAATGTGAGTAGGTGTCCTCTTCTGGCAGAATGTAAGTAGATACCCACCTACCACATACTTGTAGGTGGATGGCTATATAGGTGTTGACGTTGGTTCAGCTTCAGATCACGTGCGGATTTTTCCAGTGTCACAGTTATACGATATTTATTCGTGCATTGAGCGAAAAAAAAGTTATATCTTGTCGAGCAAACCTGTTATTTCCGTTCACTTTTATATCACTATGAGCTCCATTGATCAAAGAAGTTATGATACTACTATGTGCTGTATTGTCCTCCATGCTATTAAATAGTATTAATTCCAATATATGAGATGAAATGGCATGAATGTAAATTAACATAATGAAATCTTATGCAGCATCGATACTTCTTATCCAAATTATTATTATAAATTATTTATGTACATGAAATATAAAATCATATTTATATTAGCTGGAATAAGTCTTAGATTTTCATTTTTATTTAATTTACTAGAAATTATTGCTGCCTTGAGTTAGTACCATGAAGACCTTGCTGATTAAAGTTTCATTAGATGATTTGCTGCCGAGGCTGCAATTTGAGTCATTGCAATATAAATAATAATAGGCAATTTCTTGCTTGTTTTCTCTCTTCACTCGCGAGTAATAATACCACGTATATACACACGTAATCTTATTTGGACCACATTCCCCATTTTTTCATCTACTTTTCTCATTAAAGACGTTTATTTTGCACAATGCCTGCCGCATTCCTACAATTCCTCCTGGTAATATATAACATGGATTTTTTGTCTGTTCGTTGTTGAAGGGAGAGATTTAGACAAATTCTTCAGTTTCAAATTTGCAGAAAATGTCTACTTGAGTGAACAAGCTGACTGCATGAATATCGATTTTATGAATGGGTGACATGTTTGGAAGATGAGAATGCAGTCTTTTTTTTATATCTGTATGTCATTTTAACTTCTACTTTCAACGCTCTTCATCATCATTAACAACGGCCACGTGGTTTATGTCCAAAGCTGTCTTTGAACAGTCCAGACAACTCCAAATATCTCATATAGCCTCTAATTTCTTCAACAAAATAATATTTCCGCACGCATTCATTTGTAACCGTTAATAGTACAATCTAATCATTATTCGATATCGTTTTTTATTTGCATTGTGCCGTTTTAAAATAATAATAAGTATCCTTGGCTACTAAATTGTTATAGTTAATGTTAAGAATTATTGAGATAGATTTCAAGTTAAGGTATATAAGGAGGTGGTGGGTTTCTTGAAAGACTTCAAAGAGGAAAAGGATGTGGCTTGTAGGGAACTTCCTTGTGTAACCATTTCATTTCCGTTTTTCCAGCTAGCAAGCAAGCATCAAAATACATTTTGTGAAAATTAAATTTGGGAGAAATGCGAAAATTGTCTAGCGATGAGAAAGAAAATACGTATTCCTGAATAATTTATACACAGACAGAATCAGACCATTGTATGCAAATTGAATTGGATCAAATGATAGTGTACATGCTTGCCTGTAGCTGCAAAATAAAACTTGCAAATTGCAAGTATTCTGCTAAAATGTGGGCTATCAGTCAGAAGGAAGTTGGGAATTTTATTTTTTCACTTTTCATACACAATTTTGGCTTCCGATTATGTTTAATTAATCGGTATTAAAGTCTTAACAATGGTATTGTCAATTAGCTATTCTTAAGTCTGCTCTTGCAAATTCCTCGACTTTAGTTTGACCACATGTAAGCTTTCTAACAAGTTAAGCCATTCAAAAAATTCTCGTTCTTTATGCATAATTGAAAATATATTGATTAATAATGGAGACCCAATTGAAGATATTGAGTGAGCCTCAGGAGTGAAGACACTATACATATAGTTAAAATTTATGAACTGCTTTTCCCAAGACATTGCTTTATTAAAGTGGAAAAAGAAACATATTTATAAAAAGGTAAAAACTATGTGAATTTCACTGATGAAATAGGGTAGATCATCATCATGCCAAGTTAGGCTACAGTTGATATTTTTACATCAAATTTTACCAAAATATATGTTTGGATTGCTATCTTCAATTATTTAATTTTTAAGCAAAATTTACTGTTACTTTCACAAAGTTCAACTTAATATCATTGTTTGCAATGGCTTTTCTTGCTTAAAAATGTTTATGAATTTGGGGCAACTATAATTCAGCTATAATACTTTTTAATTAGTCAAAATGCATATATATATACCTAATTTGCCGATTTCAATAAACTCGCACAACTGCAATTATGTAAAGTCTCCACATTCCAATAATGAAGGTCTTATGTTAAATTCTTTTTCAATTAAAGCAGCCTTTAGAAACGCTGTAGATACCATTTTAACAGTAGGCTACTTGCTTTGTAGACAGCGATGCTGTGTATTTTAATATTCTGAATAATTCCTAATTGAAAATTATACAAGCATCTGATTTTATACATCCTAATTTTTTTTGGGGGGGAGGGGTAATAGTTGATGAGATTTCGTGATTGTTTTTTTGACCCCTTTTATTCTCACTTTTGTGCAAAAATGTGAAATGGGTAGCACATACTTGATGGCACTCTATAGTGCACCTGAATAAAACGATCGGTTCCCTATTCTCCAGGCAACCATCTGTTGAATTTACTGTTGCCTGGGAAACGTGTTCTCTGCATCTCGACACGCAATCGACTTTCTCTCCTTTCATATCATTTGGCTATATTTTGTTTTTCAACATTTTATATATAGGGTATGAACAGAGTATAGACCAATACATAATCAATGCGGAAATAACTACACTATCTGGGAAGTTTTAAAGTTCGTAGCCTAGCTATCAAAGATTTACGCCTATGTACCATATATATTTCGCCGCGAACTGAATTAAATATAAAGAAAATCCTATTTATAGCTATGAGAGCTGTTTGCTGAAGCATTGATTTGGGAAAGAGGGCAATTCACGAAATGGCGGCTGTGTCAACAGGTCTATTCGTCTTTGCAATCTGTGTTTGACAGGTTTTTATATTGGAATATGACATTTTGATACAGGAATGTAAAGCTTGTAACAATGAGAGTGGCAAGTCTGATATTACACCAGTTTCTAACCAAAAATCCGAAGAAGACCAGATGAACTTCATTTATTTACTTATTTATAATTGTTTGTTATTTAATGCGATGTTGTCACAATACAAATTATATAGTACCTACTGGAATTCAAATGGGTCTAAGCGATCCACTCATATAAGCCATTATTTTATGAGTTATTTACCATTAAGGCTACTTCCTGTATAATTAAATAATTAACAGACGATATTATTATAAAATTGTAAGATAATTTTGTGACATAATGATTGCACAAATTGGTTATACCTGGAATAACTTTGCAAGTTATTCATGTTAAAGCTAGTAATATAACTTTGAATGTTGTAGTCTATAATAAAATTGCTGTTGTATGTACGTTTTTAGCGCAACAGAGCTAGGAAATATCCATGGAGACCACTAATCTATTCAAATGATGCATAAACTCAAACGATAGAGGAAAATAAATCGAAATATAACGCGCAATTCATTATTTCTGGTACTTGTGACCTAGTTTACTATTATTTTGTTTACAATATGTAATTCCATCTGAAGCTAATGTTCATTGAATCTTATATTGATCTTCAAGTGTCTTGCTATGCATACCCTAAGAAACTTAGAGTTTGTATAAGCTATAATATTGAATGTATATTTATATTAAAATAATGGAAGATTCGCATTTTTGCTGGAACTCATATTTGTAACACCCGAATAACTGTTTTGAAGTGTTTTAAATTTTGTTTAAAAGCGTAGAAACCTGGACTTATTGCATGTTTGTCCATGCGTTCTACAATTTAAATTGATACCTAATATGACACTATAATCTTATGAAAATTTATAAAGTTGAGCGAAATGATGATTATTTTTTTATCTGCCATAAATGAAACTCAACTTTTTGCCGCACCTAAAACTGCAATTTCGAAAATGACTTTTCAAATCTAGTGAGTGCAGCTAATCTTGTGCTTCGCTACAAATTGAAATAAATTCATCACCTTATATGTATAAGCTATTACCCTGAAAATTTATCGATCCACCACAAATACATGCATATATCGATTTTATAAATTACCCCTTCTAGTAGCACAAAAATTCTTGGCTCTGAATGAATATCATTAAGCAGTATGTTAATTTAAGATGATGAAATCGATATATATATATGCTTGCTGATATGTATATGCTAGCTATTCAAAAATACGATATATGTTGCTGTGGACAATGCAAAATGCTGTGCCTAATGTCCATTATCTTTTTTTGGGGCGGACTGAAGTTGCTCAGAAGCATCTAATGAGGGTTTTTTAAAAAAAAACACCTGGATGTGTAACCATGACAACTTGCACTTTTCGTTTGCAAAGTTGGTGAAACGTGCAGCTAAAACATTAGTATTTTATAGCAATGCTGGTGCATGGTATTCGTCCATGGTGCAATAAACTCTTTTGGACACAGACCTATTTCCATTGTTTCCATGGGAACGATTTGATAAAAACCACATTTTACCCATCGCACCGATGTGCATGTCTGCATATTTGTCATGTTCCTATTTCAATGTGTGTGCATAACAAAAATGGCAAATAAATTCCATTTGCAGCATGTATCCAGAGGTAAATTGCACATAGACACATGTTTTCAGTTTTGTAGTTTTTCTGCTGTTAGATATTTTGATGTGAAAAGAAAGAGAACTGCATAGCATTTAAACTTTTCTTCATGCAAATATATACTTGTATGACTACTTTTACATTTTCAAAAATGTATTTAAAAAATGTGATAATACAATAGTGTAATACAATTAACAGCTATAACTCCACCAACAAGAGAAGAACCAGGGGCGGAGCTAAAAATGAGCCAATCAGGAAAAATCGCTTATGCATTTGTTTGGCCAGGTGCTTTCGTCGTCGATAGAACCCAACACAAAATGGCGGCTTCGTGTAGGCGATCACTAGCCAGGAGAAGGCAATCGCAAATACATCATTGCATTTCATTCGTTAATTTGAATGAAAGGGGTGGGGAAAACCACGCCCCTGGTTCTTCTCTTGTTGGTTTAGTTATAGATTACATGGAATAAGTACTATAGAGTAGTTAAACGTCCTAAATTAAGTTGATTTTTATTGATTTCTTCAATTTTAGTGTTTATATCGATAAAATAGTAGTTCGTTATAAAACAGAAAAGTGTAATAGAATGGTGAATTAAATTAGGGGAATTTGTTGTTTTGAAATTGCATGACGACTTATATTGAAATATCCTGCCCTATATGATTCAGTAGTATACCTATTTTCAGCATAGAATCATTCCAGTTAAGGTTTATTCATGAATTGCAAAAATTGGCTTTGTCTCGAAGTCGATGTAAATTGGATTTTGCAAAATTTGTTTCCATATTAGGTCTACTATAAAAAGTTATTGTGAAAAGAAATGGTTCCAACGTTTTGTTCAATACAGTGCTTTCCTGTAATTTCTTTAGGTTAAGGAAATTACTTTTTGTAATGTGATGCTAAATTTACAGGAAATCAAAACAACCATGGGTGACAAGAGCCCAATTGGTGGGACGAAATTGGATTATGACTACCTGATTAAATTTCTTGCTTTGGGAGATTCAGGAGTTGGAAAGACTAGCTACCTTCATCAGTACACAGATGGCACTTTCAATTCCAAATTCATATCAACTGTTGGCATTGATTTTCGTGAAAAGAGGCTGGTATGTGAATTTATCTCAAAGCATAAATATTATTTTTTGCAACAAGATAAAATTTCATCTTATCTGCGATACTTTTTTCCAAATGCAAGTAAGTCATCTGTATAACATCAACTGCATGCATACAAATAATCATTAAATCTGAAAAGGATCTGCATTAAAAAAGAGGAAAAAATCTGAACAGATGAAATAAGATTAAATTCGGATTCACTGCTTGTAGTTATTTTCTGTGTTGCTTTTTTGCTGTGATTCTGTTTATCGATTGAATGCCTCTTATTTTTCTGAGTATGTATGTAGATACCCAGTCAGATATTGATTGCAGCTGCTTTATCTGTCTATCAAGACTAAATTTAATTCTCTAATATTGCCATGACAATCTGTAAAATGTTTTAACTTATTGAAGGTCCATCGCACACAAGTTGCTGGAGGTTTTGTGGGCCGAGGACAAAGGGTTCATTTACAACTTTGGGACACCGCAGGTCAAGAAAGGTTACACATATTATTACACTTTGAAACGTCCAACTTATGTAGTTTATTAATTATTTTCCCCAGAATGCTTTGCCATAGGTTTTAAATATATAATTCATCCTCACACGATAAACGTTTCTCAACATTAAATTACACTGGTAGTATTTCATTTTTATTAAATATGCAATTTTCATAATCCTATATTGATGTCTCCTGCATGCTGTTGATTTTATTACATTTATTTTGAGATACTTTCAGAACAGTTCAAAGTGAAAATGTATATTTTGTTAACAAATTTTACTTTTTAATACTTTGGTAAAAATCTGTAACAATATTTTTTTGCTTGTTTACATAAAATGCAGCAACAGCAAAATCTTTGCATAGTACATTTCAGTTCAACCTTGCATAAAATCTGCATGACTAGATGCTTCAAATGAAATTTAAACCCCTTTCCGTATACTACACATTACCTAACCAATAAACGTTACATTTTCCAAAATGTCTGCCCCGATGCGCTGTAAAAGCGTTTAATTAGGCCACTGTCTTCCGTTTAATGCGAGGCTGAACTGAACTATTAGTCTTTAGATAGGTGTGGGGTCAAACCGAATAGCAAGGAAATAAAAATAAAAACCCATCCAACCTGGAGAAAATATATAGGTACCGTAAATTTACCACGTTGGATGACAGAAAATCTTTAGGAGCAAACGTGAATCGAGGAAATCGTTTATTGATTGAGTTTCGAGTCGTACACAATAATATAAAGCCTTGCAACATCAAAATGCAACCTGTTGGATTTGGTGGAACGATGACAAATGCATTGCAAATTGCGCATGAAATGTCGGTTCGCCGCTTCGCAATTATATTTGCATTTATGCAAAGAGGACATGTTCTGCCTGAAATATGTTTTGAAAAGAAAAGAAAAACATTTTTTCCTCGTGCTGCATAATACCTAATTTACATTACACTGTCCAAGAAGTGGAAGCATTATCAACATATTTGACAGGTTTATTGAAATTACACTGGGTCACTATCATAAATTGGAAAATATAATGTCAAATGCAAGTCTGCTTATAAAAAAAAGTACTTTTTATTTATTGTTTTTTATCCGAATTTGATATTGGATTGAATCAGCGGAAAGTTGTTATATAATTACTTTTGGAGAATGTTAATTGCGCAAGATTGTTCTCCCTTTTCCTGCAGGAGTTATTTAAGTTTTGTAATTATGATTATTTTATGTGTGCAGGTTTCGGAGTCTGACAACGGCATTCTTCAGGGACGCCATGGGTTTCCTTCTCCTCTTTGATCTCACTCAAGAAATGTCGTTTCTTAATATCCGAAATTGGTTAGATCAGCTAAGAACTCATGCTTACTGCGAAAATCCTGATATAGTGCTGTGTGGTAATAAAGCGGATCTTGAAGAACATAGGGTGATCAGTGAAGAAAAAGCGAGGGAAGTCGCTGACAAATATGGGTGAGATATCTTGTGAAATATTTCAACTCAAAAAGCTCTTTCTGAGATTACTCGAAAGCTTTGGTGTAAAAAGGGTGTGTACTTTGCCACAATTTGGACTATTACCTGCTGCCTTATGATAAAGAAAATCAACTGTCTTCAGATTTATCGCAAGATGTTGGAAATGGTTTCAATAATAATACAGAGAAATTTTAAAAGTTTTCATCTTATTGCGGCTAGAGGATTAAATGCAGTACATATCTCTACTTTAAGCCCATGGGATGAAGCAGATGTCCATGAAAAGAAATCCATTCAGGGATCAATCTCACACACAGCAGCTTAATCCCCATTCATTCTTGCAATTGATCTACTATTGCACACATTAAATGACTTCCTTCTGTTCAAGATTGACTGTATAGTTATGAGCTGTTAGTTGAATGTGATCCTTCCCTAGCTGGATCTTTTTGAAAAGGTTATTAAGTTTCATACTTGTTAAATTTTGAAATAATATTTTATCTTTCTTTTTTTGAAGGCTGCCCTATTTTGAGACCAGTGCCGCTACTGGTCAAAATGTTGCCAAAGCTGTGGAGGCCCTTTTGGAGATGGTCATGTCCCGAATGGACCATGCTGTAGACAAGTCAGTCCTTCCAGGAAAAGGAAAAGGTTACAAATTAGATTCCGATGATGGTAAACCAGAATCCAGTTGTTTCTGTTGATCTTTTTGTGAAAATTACCAATCACATTTCTTCCAATTATTATAGTCGTGTGCGTACTGTTATGTACGTTTGGGTATATGAAAAAATGTTCACTAAATATAATTATTACACTCATGAAATGTATAAAGTTCAATTAAGAAT
>WWPM01022921.1:0-10622 GCA_023279145.1 Glomeris maerens
AGCACGTCGTGTGAACTCCTCCTTGGGTATCGGCACGTTCTCAGAAGCTAGAGACGATAACGATCAGATAGAGGAAATTATCATATACGAACAGGGAAACGACCGGTACACCAACATGCCACGAAGAACAATCAAGCGCGTCATCAAGCGTCGGATCGATGATGCATCATCCGATCATCCGCGGACCAACTACAATAACTTCGTACCCAAATTTGCACAAATGCACACTGAAAATGTTGACCGACCCCGCGAAATTGTCGATTACGAAGAGGTTTATCCTTCAGGATCCGTTGGAGAAGTAGGTAGAAGATACGCAGACATGGAATCCACTCTTCCGAGTAGTTTTCAGGTTAGGAATGACCCCTATGTTGCTGGAAGAGTAGGTGAAGGGGATCTATGGGCCACTAGGAGTCGTTATAGAAGGGTAGAGCGAGGTCCAAGTAATAGGACAAAGTTAAGTAATATTGGTAGCGAAGGCGAGGAAGAGGAAATAGCAGGCAGCGAATTTTACGATTCGCCAGATGCACGTAGCCTTATTTCAGAAAGGATGCACAGAAGGTCTATAGCAGATCACACAGTTAGACATGGGGCTGTAGCAAGAACTACTTACAATGAACTCACAGATTCTGAATCTGATGTTCTACAAGAAACATTTCAAGATCAAGACACTGATTATTTAATGAAGCGAAGGCCGCATCGTGGTAGACAACGTGTTAGACGCGAGGTGCCTATTGAGACACCAGTGATAAATGCGATGCAGGGAACATCCCAAGCGGGAACAGGTCATCAGAATCTGTTGGTTCTACCCCATGGAGGTGATGAGGGGGAAAGGGCCAATTCAGTCACTCTAGACCCGATCGGTGTCAAAATGATAAACGATCCAAAAAATGTTTCTGTAGATTCCATTGGCCAAACACCAGGTCAAACTAGTGATGAACCTTGCACTGCACCCACTGACCGAGCCCCTAGTTCCAGCTTAAGATCAGGAAGTAGGGTATCGGGTGTTCCTCGCAAACCAAATAAACCCAAACGCGAGTCGCGATACATGGACTGGTACAAGACTTCCGGGAAAAACACCCAAAAACCATCAAATCATTCGGCAGCAACACGACCTGAACACGTTTCCCAACAGCCAAAATCACCAACACAACCACCACAAGCACACCCTCAGCCATCCTTGCAGTCCCCTGTCAAGATTGGTGTAAGGTCACCTAACGAACATGACACTATTCCAGATGAGACCAAACAGTTGCAAAGACAAAACACCGACCCTTCATCAGCTGTTTCTAGACCTACTAAAGGGCAAGAACAGCCTACTGCTGGTCCTCAGGAAGATGACGACGATTCTGGAATTGGACATGGTGACAGTTTCAAGTCTAGCCGTAAACAGTTTCTAGAAAAGCGAAGTCTGTTCACTATCGCCTACAATGGAATGAACAGCAGACAAGATGCACTTCAAGATGTCGATAATTCCTAACAGACTGCATTTACTACTTCAGGATGCCTTGAGTATATTATTTTACAATCTGGAGTGCCGTGACGTCATAACATGTGGCTTGGTGACAAATATCCGTCCACACAGCGTTTAAATGTCCACTATGTAATAACATGCATGAAGCCTGATCATTTTATATACCTGTGCATTTTCTTCACTTGCATTGAACATGCTATTTGTATTTCACTATTTTGCATTTCGGTTTTTGATCCAATATAGGTAGTAGAGATAAATGTTTTATTTCAAAAATAGTTGCAAAAAACAATCAATTGCGAGCTTTACTTTTCGTTTGCTTTAATATATACGTAATTAACAAAATAATTTAAATTGTTGTTCATGTAAAATTTAAAAACTCTTCTCTTGTACCACCTCTCCCCGGGACAATCTTGGTTTAGTTTTAATAATTTTAATTACCAGATTAAATACGGCGAACTTTGATTGGTAGCAACAATTAAATTTAACCCGACTGCTTTGTTAGTCAAAATTTCCAGCTTCAGGAGATGCCCTTTTTTGAACTTAATCGAATCTTGGACTAATAAGATTGAACCAAGATTGAACCTTGGACTAAAATTGAATCTTGCTAGCATGGAATAATTATTGAGTTTTAGAAATTAATTTTATCTTTTAATACCTTACAGATTCATCCCTATCCTAAGCTGAGCCCACGATCACGAATTACTTTGGCATGAGAAGTACCTGCCTGAATTACGAGTTTCATATCATTCTGGACTAGCTTTGCATGCTCAAGAAAAGCCTTTGTTTCGAAAATAAGATTGCTTGTTTTCAATGTTTTTCGCTTTCCTTTTTGCTTTTGTAATATATTGCAACATCATCATCCTTCGTAGCACCATGCAACACAATCTACTACTGTTAATAATTGCATAATAATGTTTTTGTACTTCATGAACAGTGTATCCTGGCACAAATGCCTCCAAAATCAAAATGGCGGCCTAAACGGACAAAATAGGGATAAAAGCTTTTGAAACTGGTTCACACGAGGCGCGCACACCATTCGTGCCCTTCAGTTTTTCCAGTTAAAAAGTCATTTTACCGCATGAACTACTACATAATTTATAAAATGTGATCGATATGCATATGTACGTATATACTTTTGTATAATATAAAAGCCGATATATCGTATTTATATAGAACCAATTAGTTACATGCATCTTGATCTGTACATAAAGTTACATAAAATTGCAGAAAATACCGGTCATTAATGATGAATCCCTTTGTGTTTTATCACAGTTTATACTAAAAACCCACCACCGTACATGAGCTAGTTTATAAATCCCAACACCAAGTATAGCGCAAAGTAATTAAATCAAAATTGAAATTCATATTCAACCTTTTAACGTACGGTGCACAAATTGTTCGTAAATCGAGTTTTCATCAGCAACGATGTGATACGATTCGAGACGATTATGTAATTTGAAGTTTGAAAAAGTAGATTTTCACCTTGGAAGCTTGTAGTATATTACAGCTCGGTTGTTGTAGCAGAAGCAGGTGGAATGGCATCCCGAAAATGAACTCGAAGACCATCTTCTCTGTAATGTTCCCCATTTTCATCCGAACTGAACGCCGCAATCGTCCCAAACAGAATGGCCAAATGAATATTGAGGAAACTACGCAGTTCGAAGCCCAAAGCTATTCCAAAACTATATTTGCATTGGACAATGAAATGATGACGTCATTTAACGACCCCCTTAAAATAGTATCAGCCCAGGTCCAAAGAGCAAGATAGTTGCGTAAACCAACAATGACGCAATTTAATGGGACCCTCAAGTAATGTCAATCCTGGTCTAAAGTGCAAGTTTCAATTTGGGAGACAAATGAATTCATAAAATACAGTTGCTTCGTTTTCTTTTTAAAGCAAATACTAATTGCAACTAAAGAAAACATTAAAGTACACATGATACAATAATTACTATAAACCTATGGAAAAAAAACACTTTGTGACAAATAATGTAAAATTGCCATTGCACATATTGGAAAGCTATTTGTGAAATTTTTGGAAATAAATTTGAGATTTTATAACTAAAACCATGCAATGCGATGTACATACCTATAACCACTGTTTAAAAAATTGCACGTAATTAGATTTAAATATTCTTGAATAATTTCAAATTCACTTTTGGGGTATTTTACCTGTGATATACTGGGTTGTGTACTGGTGTCATGTTATTCTTGCCTTTTGGCAACAGTTCCCGGTGTCCTCTCCCGTCAAAAGAGTCGCTTTCTGTGAAGGAACCATTTCCAACTCCCGAATGAGAGCCATCAATTGTGTCCTCTTCGAAGATCACATCTTCATCAAGAGGCACGTTCATTTGCAGGACCTATATGAACAAAATCTTGAATTAAGTAACACACATTGGGAGTCAGGATGACAATTGACTAATCAGCATGAAGCATAATTTGATTATCAAGTATCGTCTAAGTGAGAAAATCTTACTTGAACTTCGTAAGGCTTCGGTTTAGATTCAATGAAGACAGAATCATATCTTGGAGTAGTTGCCAATCTGTTTAACCGATTACGCCTTGACCTGTACCTGAAAATTTTAATGCATCTTAATTAAGGCAATTGGAGAGTTTTACTTGACGACTGAACTTACTTTGAAAACAGGAAACTTATGTATATTATTCCCACAACAGATAAAATTGCGACAATGCTCGCAAGCACGATCAGGGCAGCTGGAAATCCATCAACTTCATTGTTGACAATGACTGTTCTTTCAGACATAGCGGTTTCTTTGATCACTTTTTCTGGTGTTCTAATCGAGTTGGCATTGATGCCAACCATTCCGGACATGGAGTATAAAAATGCTCGCTGCAGAGGCAGATTTAGAAAAATCCTGTTGGATGATATTGACATTCAACAAACAGTTAACCATTACTCAACTTCTCTTCATTGATCGATTTTCGTATAAAGTGTAGTTAGTCTATACTAAAATAAACCAGCTTATAAATTATCCCAATCTCATTATATTAATTACAACAGCTTATATACGTTTTAGTTTTAATAAGCGTTCTCAGAGTGATGTTCTATTCAGTATACAATGTTTAAAAAAAGGTTTATATTATGATTCAGCTACTTACTTGGAAAGAAATTCATTACTTGTTGCCATGATGAAAGATGTTGCAGGGTCAGTCATGTAAAACCACACATCAGTGCCAGAAGGATCAGCGAATGACTTGCTGTTATTAATGACTTTTCGAGAATCAATTTTTTCAACCCTTGCAATGAAATTGCTCTTTTCTTGCAGGATTTCAATTATTCCATCCGCTTTATTTTTAACAAAGTCTGGAGTAATTTGAGCTATCCCAAGTATGAGGCGGTTTTCATCTCTGATTAAATTCACCTTCAAACAAAAGAAAAGATTCATCGTTTAAAATTATATAAATTGCAGAAAGGCAGGTATACAAAACATTAGCTCTTACAGTTAGCTGGGCAGTTGAATTGAGAGAAGTGGAGATATTTTGAGGAGAATCTCGGACAGTCACTATCAAATTGAATGGAGGATCTCCGGGAATGAAATTTTCAAATGTGCGACGGTTTGAAACGATCCCAGTTTGCTTATCAATTGTGAAAAAATTCCCAATATCCGAATTCTTTTCTAAACTGTATTCCAATTGTCCAAATAGACCTGAATCGTTATCTGTGGCCTAAGAAACAACACACTCTTTACATTTAAACAAATGACGACATATTAAAAACATTATAAACTGACATTAAAATATACAGTATTTCTCGATTGAACGCCGATGCTGAAATTTTTGTATGTTATTTTCATTAAGTTAATATAAACTTATTTTAACTGCACCAAATATCACACCTAAGTGAATTGAAAACAATTGACACACCAAATAAACGCACCCCAAACTCAGTTAATGTAATAAACGTCCTAGACGTTTAAACTAAGTAATACAGTATCTATAACAAAAAACTTCAACATTGTATAATGTTGATTTGTATGCGAATTGTTACCTCAACTTTTGCCAATGGAGTAAATGGTGGTGCATCGCTTGAAATTCCTGAGATATATTTTCGTCCAATTAACTGGTTTTCAGGATATCGGAACACAAATTGCGGACGATTGTCATTCGCGTCTAAAACTTTGATGATCACAACTGCAGTTGACCGCGTTGGATCTGCACAGATAAAAGCAAACCTTTATACATATGTACATTCAGAATGGTATAAGCTAGATGAACTCGTACTAATATATCCAGTTTTAGATGTTAATGCTATTGTCAACGTGTATTCTTTGATGGCCTCAAAATCCAGTTTTTGTCCTTGCGTCTTCAAATCACAATCTCCGTCGCTGTTAGTTTCAATGTAGAAGTGACCTTATTAAATAGTTTACATTAGAAATAACATGTTGCATTTTTAATTGGCCATTTAGCGTATTAATTGCCCACCTAATTCATTTCCTCTATAAATTTCGCATGTGATACCCACTTTAGGTCCAGTTCTGTGCATAACTACAACTGTTTTCAGCAGTTTGTTTCCAACAGCATTCTCTTCCACTTCGACACTGCAAAACGTTTCCAGCAAAGTAAGTATAGTACTTATGTTACTGCTGCTTATGTTACTGCTGCTGTCTTAAACTAAGCATTTGGAAATAGTAATAACCAAACAAACATGAGTTTGGTATCAGCAAAAGCCAATGCAGTGGCAGGTGGTGATGATGTCCTATGATGGTCAACATACACTAAAATGGCAATTGAAGTTGTCATTGATGGGGAGCCTAAATCATTAGCTCTAATGTCAAACTGAAAGCATTTTTGTATCGTTATATTATTCTGGTCAATATTGAATGTAATGAGTATAGAAAAATTCCTACTATACCTTCATTGCATTTTGCCTCTCTTGGGAAAGGTCTGCACTCACTCTAATAACTCCTGTATTATGATCGATAACAAAGTAATCATTTTGGTCCATGGAGTACTTCACAACATTATTAGGAGCCTATAACCAAACATTCCCAAATGAATTTATGCTGTTTGATATATTACACTTGGCCTGAGTTCAAACTACAGACTTACTGAGCCATCTCCATCAATAGCACTAACAGTGGTCAGTGTTGTTCCTATTTTGATGCTGTCCGGAATCCTTATGGGATGTGGAACAGATGTGAACAATGGTGCCACATCATTCATATCCTGCACAAAGTATAGACATTGCCTTTAACTAGTTTCAAATATTGTGCATTAACTTCATTCCTGGTTTAGGTAACAATAAAGTACATATAATCAGAAGTTTACAGAGTTCTGTGAACAATTGTTACAAGAAATAATAGTGTTTTTCTGGCAATGATCATTGCAAACATTCTTCGAGCAACTTGAGCAGACTTTCCACCACCAATTCCCCTTCACTGTCAGAATTCTGTAGCATAGCCACAGCCTCATCCAAAGGAATTCTGCTATGTCTACTTGTGGAAGTCATTATGTCAATGTAAACAGGAAGAGGAAGTAAATTCACAGATGCCAAATCATTATTATGGTGCTTCTACACGCGGGCCTCACATGGGTTCGGTCGATCCCAACATGAGTTTGTTTTTTTATAATTATAAGCGATTTTACAATTTGTTTGAAATTGCTTACTGGTATTGATAACACTATTATGAACACATTCCTAAAATGCCTCCATTTAATAATGAGCGATTCTAAAGTTATTCAACAAAAACTACCATACCGGGTCCGCTCAGACCCATGTGAGACCCAGAAGGGTTAAATGTCTTTCGAAAAAATGTAATTATACTTTAATCTTTATCCGACAGGAAAGTAAATTTCTACATAAAATAAAAGTCTTGAAAATCTGTCTACTAAAACACTAAGTTGAACATTTGCTACATAATAATGCGCCATATTTGATTACAGCATTGTCATAGAAGCAATAAAAATTATTTTGATCTCATTCATGGACTTGAGATGCAAAAGCTGTATTCAGCAATACTTACAAGGACTTGAACCTTGACAACACATGTAGCATCACTCCCCATTCCCATGTTCTGTAGAGTTCCAATAACAATTTCATACGAATTTCCTTCTTCGTAATCCAATGACCGCAAACTGCCAACGATGCCGCTCATTGGGTCGATGAAAAACTTGTCACTTGGGCCATTTCTCATAATATAAGTTATTTCTTTGAAACTGTCAACATCAACTGCCTAGAGTCAAGTACACACATTTAGGGCCTCAAAAGGTTTAAGCAATCCACAACTTCAGGCACAACGAAACATG
This sequence comes from Glomeris maerens, assembly GCA_023279145.1. Classification (NCBI taxonomy): domain Eukaryota; kingdom Metazoa; phylum Arthropoda; class Diplopoda; order Glomerida; family Glomeridae; genus Glomeris; species Glomeris maerens. Next base: position 7,739 of record WWPM01022921.1, read on the forward strand.
CTTACTGAAACTTGGATTATGTTGAGAGCAGGAGCATTTTCCGGAACAGATGCTTTGTAATATGTTGTGAGGAACACAGGAGGAACATCGGGCACATCGATGACAATTACTGTAACTGTGGCTGTTCCAATTCTGGGATTCTGAGCTCCATCCCTTGCGGTTATAATAAATTGATGAAGTGGTTGCTGCTCATAATCTAGTGCCTTGGCAGTCCTAACGTCGCCACTAACTGAATCCACATAAAAATCTGGATTTGGAGATATGGAAAAGGTGATAAACCCAAACAGGCCACTGTCCTCGTCAACTGCCTGAATAAATAGCATACACTATATCATCAAACTATATTCGTGCAAGTGTGATGACTATAAATTCGCAATGACATTTAATGCAGTATTAAATATTAATGCAAATACCTTAACCGTGCCAATGAAGGCATTAGCAATTCCTTCTTCAACATGGAAGGTATATGGTTGTCCAATAAATGAAGGATTACAATCGTTAATATCTGCCACTTGAACATTGACACCTGCTGTGTCAATCTAATGATGTGCAAATATTCATCATGTACATACATTCTGATGAGAATACTGTTTCTGCAGTAAGACAGTAAGAAAAATTTATTTTATATGACCTACCAAGTCATCCGACTTTCTAGCTTCAACACGCAGATGCCGATTTTCGTATTGTTCTCTGTCTAATGACCTGCTAAGTGACAAAACTCCAGTGACAGGACTCAAATGGAAAGTACCATCTTCGTTCCCACTGATAATTTTGTATGTGATGTCATGCATAAGTCGTGGTTGAATTCCCTAAAAAAAACCATTGAGTTGATTGCAGGAGTTTGGCAATGCTCAATTTTATAAGATTAAACCGTGCGGAGGTTATAAAAGTTCGTAAACTTTGTATTTCCTATTCATGTCATCAAAACGTTAATACTAAAACTCTATCCGATTTATGTTATTTAAAAATATATTAGAATGACTATGAAAATCAATAGAATAACAATCTTTGATTGAGCGCCATTTTTTTTTCAGCGTGACGGACAAACATTGCAACAGAACATACTTTAAATGTTAAAAGCCAGGAATTGATGGGAGCTCCTTCATTGATTGTCACAGTGTAAGATTTGCTTGAAAATATCATTTGATGTTCAAGATCAGCGTTTCCAGGTTCACTGTCGTGCAAAATGCGATCGCTAAATCCTGCCGTGGTCAAGCTGTGTCTATTGTCACGATATAAATACAAATATAAGAAAGTTTGTTCATTGAATTCAAGTAGAATATGTAATGTAATTGTTTCGTAATGTACCTGGCAGTTATGTCATCTTCGTGTGAATAAGACATATTAGGCATATTTGGGGATAAAATAGTTGGCTGATTTCTTGAACGACTGCTTTGCTTGGGAAACGAGTTCAAATGCACAGTTACAGAAACAGGATCACTTGCTATTCCTGTATTCACTTCTCTGGCAACAACCTGAAATGTTCGAAAATATGATTTTCTTTTATATCACTAATATATTTGTGATTTTAAATATTTTGTTGGTTCATGAAATTCACTTGGAATTTATATCTTTCAAGTTCTGGCCGATCTTCTAGCAGATTTCCGTCACTAACAGTGAGAATTCCGTCATGGTTGACCTTAAATGCGGATGTTGTTAATTCAAATGTGTATTTTGGTTTCTGATCACCGGGTTCCTGAAATATTCAATTGCTGACACTGTTTCAATTAATCTTTCACGCAATTTTTTTGCTTTACAAATTTCGCATACCAAATCTTCATCTGTTATATTAAATCGAATGACGTCATTGCCAAGTCCATTGGAATAGACAAAAGTGCCAGAAGGAGATGGCATATCAATGTATCCTTCATCCGATGAGATTTGTAAACGAGGACGATAAGCATCAGCAGGATGAACTAAAATTGTCAGCTTTGCGGTTGAGAATCTCTTTTGTTCTGTTTGCTCTTCAGCCTAAATATATACAATTTGAAAGCTTATTAATAAATAATTAGTTAAAAATTACACATATTCAAATACCAAAGTTAAGATAGAAAATTCGTTATTTTCTTTTTTTGTAATGAATAATATTTTCTACCTTCACAAAAATGGACAACTTTGGAATCAATTTCCGGTCAACAGAATTGGTTTGTCTCACTTTTGCAGTCAAAGGATCAATGACGAAAAAATCGTGAAAGTTTTCTGGAGTGCCTAGAATATTAAAAAAAATTGTTCAAATGAAATGAAAAACAAGGTATACATGATTTGAAGCTAATTATATTTTGTTGCAATATCATTTCAAAGTAGCTAAATTAAAAATAAGGCTTGTTTGTCAATTAAGTGCAGTTTGTTAAATGTATATCTGCAATTTATGAACCACTTTTTGCATCGAAACGACTACAGAAACAACACAAAATATCTTGCCTCCATGAAACTCGTACCGAATGGAGCTATTGAAACTATCTCTATCCATAGCTTTGATAACACCAGGCTTAATCGTCAGCACGCCTGTCTATATTAAATAAAACCAGATAATTAAACTACGTGAATTTGTTTGAATTTTTATAAATAAATTAACACTAATCACCACATTTCCGGAAATTATATCAGCACTATACTCGGGGTTAGAGCAAAACGATCCAATTAAATAGCATCCTGGATATACAAATACAGGATCAAGATCATCCGTATCTTCAACTGTAACAGTGAGTGTTGCAGTTGAGGTTAGTCTTTGGGATACATTAGCAGCTTGATCCTATATTAGAAAGTTTGTTAGATTTGAAATCACCCCAGAAAAAATATTTAAAAGTTTACAACTTACTCTTGCTTCGATGGTTATAAGATATTTTTCGATTTTCTCGTAATCCAACCTACGTTTTAAAGTTAC
>WWPM01022923.1:0-30969 GCA_023279145.1 Glomeris maerens
CGCTTGCCTTCTAGAAGACGTTGAGCGCAACATCCTCACGAAGACTTTGGTAATTGTGAGGCTTAGTACCGACAGGGAAAACATGAAAAGATTCTAAGCGATCAATGTATGTCACTGTATTGCTGGTGTAACGATATTACAGAAAAATAGCCACTTTTAATGTCATGAATTACCTGCAGTCATTTGCTAATTGCATTACATGCCATTCAATGACGTTACCTGTAAGCTGATGAAAATGCATGTTTATTTTCTTTAATGTACAGTTACAATGAATGGAAATGTTGGTTTGAAAATATCTTTACTGCGGTGTTCACAGTGATTTCTGTAATTAATCTGAAATATTTACCCTGTTGTGTGGAAAATAGTGGGAAATTTTTTTCACTGATTTCGTATAAAGGTAGTTCGAATTTTGCGTGCCGTTGCAGGATAGAAACAACGTGTCTCCCGCCAGACCGATTCCCACGGCAAACAAGCTCATCTCCGGATTTGGTAAATTTCAGATTAGATTACACGATATGACACCCAGTCAGGTTACCGGTGTCTTTCACATTCAGGGATACGCGCCTCTCCACCTCGTTCACAACTGTCTCCGCCATCCAGCATCCTCCCGCCTCACGGCATGCCGGCGCATCCAGGGTTGACGCGCCCCATCGTGCCACACAACCTGTACGTGAGTAGGTTCGTTCCACCTCAGCTTACTTCCATACAAAGGCTCCCGTACCAACGTGAGTATCTCATTGCTGTTACTCCTTCAGTAAATTCTTGCACGTTAAGCATTATTTTGAAATTCCAATTGCCATTTTTCTTTCAGATCAATTCGGTAACAACAGGCCACCTCTCCTGATGGGCCAGATCGGATTCTTGCCCCACATGCCGCCCGGCGTGAAAGGGCCTCCGCTTCTTGGGCCCACGGCATCCGGTCAAAACTATCCGCCTAGGTTGCCTATGCTGTTCGGCGAACCGCGCGGCATTAGACGCTTCCCTGGTCCCGGGCAGCATCCAATGTTTCAGGTTTAAATAAATCATTATTTTTGGAAATGAATTGTTTTTAGGAACTCTGTAATTTCTGTATCGATATGGGATATCGTCATTTACTGTTGTAAATGTCAGAACTTGTCTGGAGAATTGAATGGTCCACATGGGAAACTGATTTCCCGGTTTTGATAACAGAACGCAGGCAGGCAATGGCCCGGTCAACAATATCCCATGCACGTGAATAACTACTGGCCTTTGCCACAAGAGTCTTGGCAGCCAAGGGAAAACATGGACGAGTACGCCGGCCTCATGACCCAGAAGGAAAAGGATTGGCTCGTCAAAATCCAGCTGATGCAGCTACAGAGTGACAACCCGTACCTCTACGATTACTATTACACAGTGAGTTACTGCATTGCTGTCTTCGCACCCGCACCATCTTACGTCCGGATGGTTTCACAGGCCTTCACGCTGAAGCAGCGAACGAAGGGCGGCAAAGAAGGGTGGCACGAGCAAGAACCGTCGCTACTTCTGCCCGAGCGCTCCAAGGTGGAGACGAGAGCCTACGAGCCAGGTCAGTATATATCAATTTTTGCTCTCGTTGCCGACAAGTGGCCGGTACTCTAGCGTTGCATTTTGTATTGGCAGTCCGCTTCGTGGGCTCACTGGGCAAACTGCAGGCGGCCAGCGTGTACAACCCGAGGAAGATGATTGACGTGGATGCTGTGCACCCGGATGAAGGGGACGGGGAGCAGGCGAAGCTGGCCAACAAGGAGCTGCGCAAGTTACGCCAATGCCTAATGGAAATTGAAAAAGTAAATTAGGTGATGCTCGTATTGAAAGGGGGTTAGGGCGCATTTCACCCCGCCGTTAGCTCGCGTGCGTTTTGTGGCCAGCTTTACAGCACGTTGCTGGAGACGGACGACATTGACAAGAGGGCCGCAGCCCTTCCGGCCGACGCCAGGGCCAACCTTTACGAGGTGAAGGGCGTGCTGGTGCGTAATATCATCGATGGCTACCTAAGGACCACTGACTCGTTCGTCCAAATGGTCTCCATAAGGAAAGGCAGGAACCTGCTCAGGAGGACGTTGCCGTTGCTGTCTAAGGTTTCTTCCCATAAGTTATTATGTAATACACTTGTGTGCTAATCTGCAAGTTTTACTAACATGCAGGAGCAGTACGTGAACATAACGAAAGCCGCTCTGGGAAACCTGCGTGCCATTTCAAAAAGGGACGCCAACGAGCAGGTTTGATGGTTTATTTCAAATCCCAAACCTTTAGGGCTATTGGAAGTTGAGTTCACATGGGGACTTCATACAATGGGTGCAGATGGTGTCCCAGTTGCTGGCCATGCTGGCCAACCCGGTGACGGATTGCGACCTGCCTAATCTGGTTCATCTGGCCAGAGTCCTTGTTGGTCCGCGGACTGTGACCGATGCGGACACGCCACCGGATCTTGTTGAGACCTTAGAGAACAGGGTGAGGGAACTGTATTTCTCTTTCCTCTTATCCGTTGTTAAAAATCAAGTTTCCAGATTAGAAATTATATTCATGCTAACAACTGAATATACAGGGTGTTTCAAAATTCGAGGGCCAAACTGACGGCATATTCCCTGCATAAAAAGAAGACATAATGTTCCTATAAACCATATCCGGAAATGCTTAGTTTTGTCAGTAGCAACAGAAATGTGACCTAAGTAATGAATGTTCCCCAACGTGGAAAACCGGCCTATATTGTTGTGCGAATCGTACTTTGAAGCACCGTGACCTTCAGCCGGTGGTCACTGGACAACGTTTTATACAAACCACACAAAGCGAACTGCTGTCTAGCCTCAAAAGCTGAGAGTGGACAACCTGAAAATGACATTTGCTAGTCTTGTGGTCGCCGATGTAGTATTTCCCCACTACAATGGGTGATTGTAGACCTGCGGTTGGACCAGGAATTGGATGTGCAATGGAACAAACAGATCAACATTTGTGCCGGTATCAACGTGCTTTATTGACTCAAACAACATTCTCTAAATAGCCACCGCCAATATCAATGCATGCCCGACACCGGGCAAGCATGGAACGCCGGATCTCTGCAAAGACCCCTGGAATTTCCCGGATAGTTTCTGCAGCCACAGCAATTCGAGCCGCGAGGTTTTCCACCGTGTCGATGGGGGTATCGTACACTAGGTCTTTCATCGCTCCCCAGGAAAAGAAATCGAGGCATGTGAGATCAGGTGACCGGGGGTGGCCAGGATACGGGTCTACCCCAGAAACTATCAGGACAATGCCAGGGGTCTTTGCAGAGACCCGGCGTTCCATGCTTGCCCGGAACACTAACAAATGTCATTTTCAGGTTGTCCACCCTCACCTTTTGAGGCTAGACAGCAGTTCGCTTTGTGTGGTTTGCATAAAATGTTGTCCAGTGACCACCGGCTGAAGGTCACGGTGCTTCAAAGTACGATTCGCAAAACAATATCGGGCGGTTTTCCACGTTGGGGAGCATTCATTACTTAGGTCACATTTCTGTTGCTACTGACAAAATAAAGCATTTCCGGATATGGGTTTATTGAAACATTATGTTATCTTTTTATGCAGGGAATATGCCCTGTCAGTTTGGCCCTCGAATTTTGAAACACCCTGTATGTTTTCTGGCAAAAAATATGAACCAGAGTGCGAGTTCTAGCAACTTTTTTCTTTAAAAACAAAATACAAGTACCGTATTCCCGCGCAAACAACAGCATGCCCCTATAGTCCGGGGATTACAGAAAATGAAAATTGATAATCTGTACCGTGCCCCTATAGACCGGGGTAATGCAAAACAAAAACAATTCTCAATTTTTTAAACACTTAAATTTTAATCGGTGCCTTCTGTTTTCAAACTATTCAACTTGTGCTCAATAGTGTAATATTTCCTTGTTCAATTTTTGGTCTGCAATAATGCTGCACCTATTCAAAAATGATGCCTTGCAAGCATATGCGCGGAGGAAAATGCAAACAACGGAAATTCCCCCTAATTACAACAGCATGCACTTGTCCCAGGGGTATTGTAGCATGCTGTGGCCCCTCACTTTATAATTGCATGCTGTTGTTTGCGCAGGAATACGGTACACATTGGTGTTAACATACAGTTGAGCCTTTATGCGAAGGATGTGTTTACAGTGCACTTTGTTTACCTTTGCCATGAAAATTGCCATGTTATTTTATCCCTTGCAAGAGTTTGTTTATAAGAGCCAGTTTTGACATTGTCTTGAAAATATTGCAATCAAATGATCATGTTTTGCAAAATGAATGAATTGACGCTAGGTTATACCGTGCATTGTGCATTTTGCAGTTCGCATCTGAATTTCTCTTCTTCATCCTCGATCGCGCCGAGCAATTGTACCGCGACTCTTGTGTTGACACAGACAGGACTGTTACGGAAGAGTGGTGAGTAGGTTTAATCTGCTATTGTTGGTGCCATGGTAAAGGTCAGCAGATAAGCCTTGATGTGTTTGCAGGTCTAGTATCGTGACGCGTGTCGCTGACGGTGTCCTCTTGAGCCGTTTTACCGCCAGGTCCGATTCCTCGTTGGACCTGCTGATGCCTCACTTCGCGCGCTTCTCCGTGGACCCCTTAAGGTTAGACGCGCTAAGGGCCCGTCTCGACCCGCCCAAGGAACGCATCCTGACCGAGAACGTCACGTAATCCTCTATGGCAGCTTTTTAACCCCCAAAGGCTCTGCCCTTTGCCAGGCTGAGAACGCTCTGAAGCTTTGCCCGTGGATCCCGTTTTGTATTGTGTTATAGCTGTTGGTTTTTTTTGCTCACGTGTATCAAAACCAATGAAACGATGGACAAAATAATTGCAGTCCTATCTCCAATATTGATTCCGGGTTGTACTGGAACAGCTGCGATATCAGTATAGTACCTGGAATACTTGGACGCAGAGGGCACTAGTCTAAGGTACATGTTCGTCCGCCTAGCCTCACTTCGTACTCAATAAACGCAACAAAATCACAAAGGGCATTGGTATTAATAGGTGCACAATTTGTCAAAAGTTTTGACACTCTCCTGACGTTAAGTTTTCATTAATTCCCCTGCCAAAATAGAAAACCCATAATCTTTTGAAAAATATACTACAAATTTGTGGCTTACAATTGAGTTTCTTCTTGGATTAGTTGACAGTGTACACGTGTTAAGGTTGAAGAAAATTTGCTGATCCATCCACAAATTAACATCTGTTTTAAGTAATGACCATTATTCTCATTTACACATTTAGTAGATAATTTTATGTATGTTAATAATTACTGGCCCCTTCTGTGACTGAACCCCTTTCTTCTTCCCTTTTCGGTTGATTCACCAGGTCCTTAATTAGAAATGGTCAAAATAACGATCACGAAATAAATTCAATCGAAATGTAATATTGCACTTGTAATTCCAGCAATTATGATCTTTATGTTTTCAAATTTAGACCTTTAGAAATTGATTTAAGTGCAATTGGACCTTTCCACGCAGAAGTATCCTTTTTATGAATATGAATCTGTGGAGCTTCTCAAGATAGCTTTGGTTAGTCGACCTTTTTCCGGGCCGAGAACATGCCGTAGGTTTCACGCGCGGAACGTTGCACTTGCGTGTCGATGCAAGACAAAGTAGTACCACAAACACAACTAGAGTTTATTGAGGGGCCGAAAATGAAGTGGATGCCAGTTACGGGTTTGTTACCTTCCGTTCAGGCAGCCCATGTTAAGCGCGGTCGGAGGGCGGCCGTAGTCGGGGACCGTCTCACTCAGCGGGTACCATTGGGCCACCGGCTTCCTGGGTCCGTCCAGCATCTCGAACCAGTGTTGACCGCATACTGTGCAGCATCCCAGGACCTCGTTGCTACCCACCCTGTCGTAGTCGATGACCTTGACGACCATGCGCACGTGGTCGACTATGTCTGCTGGGACGTCGAACACAAGGGCCTCGTTGTACACTGGGTTGGCGGTGGCCTTCTTCACGGTCGTCTTCTTTTTCTTCATTCTCTGGCCGTGGCACACCATCCACACCTTCACATACGGATCTGCATGGGGGAAGAAGTGACCTTTACTTTTCGAATCGGCCCCAGACTTTAGAAAGCCGCTGCAAGGAAAGTCACGTATAGGTCTATTACATTTTCGTTCGGCACATATTCCTCAATTCCGCTTTGTGGTGACTGCATAGTGCACTGGAGTCAGGCGGAAAGTACCGTTCGCGTAGGGACTGGCTCGTTTTTGGCCCAGTTAAACACTTGGCCATATTTCCGAATTTGTATGCAACAAAATTGTCAAATGAAATCGCTCATTTAGAAGATGTGATTCATTGAAATGGATCTCAACTTGTGAAATTAATCGGCACTGTGGCCCATGTCGCTGAAGGTTCAGTAAAACCTGGCTTGAAGGACTACTGAACGGTTGCCGGCAAAATAGGCTTATATTTGTAAAAACGGCTCTAACCCACAAATACAGATTTTTGTTTTCACTCATTTCATGCATTTTATTGAAATTCAGTAAAAGTTGATTCACTGTGCCGAGTGCTACACGGTCCTAAATCACGAGTGGTCCTATTAGTCTAGGCCCTATTGGAAACATTATACCTACCATACAAGCTATTTGACCATTTAAAAAGCATGACTTTCCGTTATCGATTTGGCAAGAGGTTAACGTACCGCAAGCTCGGTGTTCGTCGTGTGATTTTAAGTTCCTGCCTTTGATGACCGTGACTGTGAGTCGTCCGGCAGTGGGCAGGAAGCAAAGGGACACCATCAGCTCTCCTAGGACACTCTTGCCCGTGCCCTGCAATAGAGCAGCACCACTTTTAGTAGCCTACTTTGGGCACCACCAAAAGACGAAGATGTCCACGTTCACCTGTCGCTCGCACGAGATAACATCCATCACGTACTCGACTTGGTGCGAAAGGTCGCAGCTGTCCAAAAGGCCCCTGACCGCCACCTGCCCCATGAGGTCATGTCTTGAGAAACGGTCCAGACTGTAGACGGAGAAGTTAAGGGTCCTCGAAGCCAGCTGCGAGTAAACCACCGGGAACACAAACGTCTCGTTGAACACCGGGTTCCTCTCCCGTCTCTGCACCTATTGTTGGACCGGGCCCTTTGGTTAATATACTGAAAACGTCCCCAAAACCGTGCTCCTACAGTACCTTAGTCTGGAACTTCTTGTGGTCCGGCAACAGGTGCACTTTGACGTAAGGGTCCCAGCAGCCGTTGAAGTCCCTGGGAGTTAGGTCTGTAGCCTGCAAAACCTGGATGGAAAATCGATTCGGCCTCAATGTCAAGAACGCAAGGCCACGGTTTTTAGCTTCTCACCGCCGACCGATCAATATTTTACTGTTCCGATCATCGATCCACAACCGTCGGCTTACCTACTGCTATGCGCAAGGCTTCAGATTACAAGCCCTTTCGATGTCATTACTATCCCCACTTTTATAGAAATCAATGGAATCTTTACACAAATTGCAGAACATTATTGACTGTCTTTTGGCTTCTCATTTCGATGTCGGTCCATTCCAATTGGGTCGCAATTGCATTCTGGTACATATTGGTGTATGTCCTAGTGGTTGGTGAAAAAGGCAGCAAGAACCCAAAGTAGTACAACTTTGCAATGCTCATTGTCCATCAACAATTCCGTTTGCAATCTGCTCAACCAGGTTTCCCTACTTGGCACATACCCAGGCAAGGGCTAATTACAGCACGTTAGGTCTTTTTAGCGAGGGAGAGAGAGAGAGAGTGAGAATTCCTACCTTAACCATGAGCCCTTCGACTTCGTGGTCGTAGCGCAAAGCGAAGTGCAGTTTGCCACCGCTCGGTTCGCTGGCGTCGCAGTTTGCAAAGGGCCTGGAGTCGGGAGGCCCCACTGCTGGGTACAGCTCCGGTCGGAAGTGCCCCAAAGAAAGGGCCGCGAAGCAGCGCAGGTGGCGCTGGGACACCGCGGGCAGAGTGCTCTGACGCACCACTTTGTCGGTGCATATCGAACTTGTGAGTTGGATCTCCGGAAGACTATGGCTGATCTTCAAGATTTGGGCCATTTCCGAGTGCGGGGTCTTGTTAGGGCTCTCGCCGTGCTCCTCATCGGGCAGTAAACGTTGGCTTCTTGGGCCGAACGCGAGGTTGTACATGGCGAACGCTATGATCCCGAGGGCCACCAGCCCCAAGGGCACCAAAACACCTGGATGCCCCCAAAAAACAACCAATAGCGATTTAGAAGCGCCCTTTCCTAGTAATAAACGCACAAAAGCGATTCTTCCCACTAGCAATGTAATGGTCCTGTTCGCACAAGTTGAGTTTCCAAGGTCACTAGGGGTCTGTGACCTTGAGTGCCACCCCCTCCCACCTCTACTTGGAACGAAATAATAGCGCCCCAATATCCCCCCCCCCCCCCCCCGGTTTGGAAGAAGATAATGGGGAGGAGAGAGGGGTTTAAGCTCACCTAGGGCCAGTAAGGGTCTGTGGTCTTCTTCCTCATCCTTCTCCATGATATGTATGTTGCCGATATGTTACGACTGAATGTTTTGTTTGGTGTTATATGTGGGAGTGCGCATGCGCAACAGGCTGTTTGCGCCCCACCTCTTTCCCTACCATCGATCGCTTTGTTGACGATACCCTGCTTATGACGTCATCTCGGGGTCCCGTTCAGAATGTTTCAGCCGATGCTTTCCGTAATTAGCGGTTGGGTACGTTTCGCGCAGAGGCGGACACTTATATAAGCCCCGCCCAGTTCGTGAGTTATTACACGGAGGTGTTTCCTTATAGGGATGTAATAAAAAAATCGCTTTAATTAGGCGACGCCCCTTGAAGGAGGGTTCCAATCATTAAACCATCCCTATCCATACGTTGTTTACTGCAATCTTGCGTCTATATGACGTCATAAGGTTGCCGCCCATTTGGAAGGTTCGGCACGTAAAATATGAAATGTTTTCGTTTATTTGTTGACAAAACATGAGCAGCCATAATGCATTCAGGAGAAGACCTTTGTTGCACTTGAAACATGGAAGTACGTTTGCTCGCATTTCAAAATGTAATATATAGCAGACTTTTCCCAGGATGCGCTTCCGGCACTGGAACGCCCCGCGTTGGAATGTCGGCCAATCCCATTGGGCTGCTTTTGGGCACGCCCTCAACATGTTTTCTTTTTATGATTTTCATTATTATGCATGCGAGTTTCGAGAGATGACAACCTTGAAATGTTGGGTGCCAAGGTCTTGGCGAGGATCGAGATTGGGAACGGGAGGATGGATGGATGGGAATAGGAAGAAGAAAAGGACAGATGTTCGGAGGAGGCGATGACGCCAATGTTGCCATGGATACACAACGAGATTCGATCGATCGCGCCGCCAGGGGGCGTTTTTCGAAACGGTTGCTTTTATTTGCTATTGAAAAACGACAATACGACGTATACAGAAAATAAAAAAGCAACGGATTTTTAGGTCCGCGTACAAAAATACAAATGGCATCTTCATATCTTTCGTGTTTGGCCTTTTCGCAAGTAGTCGCGAAAGGACCCGGGAATGTTTTGTATAATATCGTAATAAGAAGAGCGATTGAAGCTAAAATTAATAAAGTTAATAATTATACTGCTTTAAAAGCCTTTGAATATGCGCCACTAGATCTGTTGTTGTTATGCAAACCATAGCTTTCTGAGGTGTACATATTTTGGTCGGAAAATAGCGAAAAATTAAACCATAGCAAACAAAACTGCTTTTATAAACCTCGTCTCTGTAGACCTGGACTGAAAATCCCAGCGTTCTCATTGGCTACTGGACAGTATGCATGTCAAATGTTTTGTGCCACACTGGAAACACTTTGTTTGTTACCAACCAATGAGAACGCGTGGATTTTGTGGTCCGAGTCTACCGAGAAGGAGTTTACAGCGCGTAAATTACGCGATGGGAGGGTGGCAAGGATGCAGGGGCGTTCACTTGTTTCTCTCCGGAAGACAGGCACTATATTGCGAGTGACGGATTCCAAAGCTGAACTTGGGAGTGTTGTCCATTCGGACCTTCTCGGGCGAAAAAGCCCCAGGACCGGGCACCTTGGTCTTGTCGGACGGAATTTCGTAACGCTGGCTCAGGGTGAAGGCGGGGCTCTTGGCCTTTTGCACGTTGGGATCGGCCACTTTGTAGGTGCCAGGACCCGGGGTTTGGGCCGGTGAAATGGGCTTCACCCGACCGGAGAGGGAAAAGGCGGGAGATTGGCGCTTTGTGCCCTCATGCACGTGACTCCCCAAAAGACCAGGGATGTTGTACTTGTTTGGGGCTATAAAGGAAATAACATTCGTTAGTCTCTCAAATTGTACTCCAAATGCGACCCAATAGATAGAATTTGCAATGAAATTAGCAAAAATTACGACACAAATTATTTCAGGAAATTAACAAAATATTACAAATTACTGCTTGAAAAATGCTAACAATTACTGCAACAAATATTACCTACATCGGGAATTGTGAATGAAAATCGACAAAAATTGTGACATTTTACATGCAAATTATCACAATGTCTGCTGCATTCATTCATAATATGAATAAAAACCAGGGACATATAACTACTAATTGTAATTTTCTTGAAATTTTCTACATTGAATGCACCCGTAAGTCCAGATTTCAAAATGCTGCAGCAGTTAATTTTCAAGATCTAATTTTCGATAAGCGGGGTTTATTGAAACCACCTATCCACCCCTGACCGATTTCTGCTCGCTTGACTTCAGCCGTCCATCTTCGGATGGGCAGTCTTTTACAATAGCAGTGAGTGGGAGGAGCGTACCGAAGTCGGTCAATTTATGATACGATTGAGGTAATAAGGATAATAATGACGTTTTGTAAAGGCTAACCTGGGATGTCGTCAGGCCTGGCGTCCTTGTTCTTGATGCCGAATGAGAACTTGGGCGAGGTCTCGTGCAAAGTGTCTTCGCACTTCTCGGGGGCGTAGTCGGCCGGGGAGGGCGTGACGAACGCCATGCTGTCCTTGGGCCTGCCGGAAAGGGCCGTTCCGGACGGGGACACTCGGCCCTTGCGGTGCGTCATCATGGTGAGGTCATAGGTGGCCGGTCCAGGGCCGATCGTCTCCGTCTTCACAGGCGGTCTGTGGCCAAAACAAGAACGCACCTTTCAAACGCCCCACCCCTTATTCACCTTGTTATTATACGAATGGGCGCTTTTATCACTGTAGTTTCGATTGTCCTTCATCTTCTATACAAGTGAGAATAATTAATTTTCCTTGGTTTTCATTTCGACTGGATATATAGCTTGTGAATGGGCGAAGCATAAGCCACGCCCACTGATATGTTGCCCTTCTCATTAGTCATATTTGTGACGACATGCCTAGTTTCACATACCCATACTTCCTATTGCCACCATTTTGTAGGGCAATGGGCCTGTCTGAGGGCGTTTTCGGCGATTCATCTAGTAGATGGGCATCTATCTGGGTGAACTGGATGCATGACGTCATGACTTTTTTATGACTGGAACCCAAGTCAGGTGGTTCGCCGAACGCAAACTTCACTGCACGGCGGGATTGCAAAATGGCGGATTGCGCGTCATGCAGTTGTGATGGCATGTTATTGCTACCCTTCATACTGGACCGAACATTCTATGGCGGCCGCCATCTTGTCTGTCTGTGAATCTAGTCGACAAATTCTCGACTAGCGCACCAGTCAGACGAAATGACGTAGGTATCAAGTCAGCTCAATCGCCGAACTAAAAAACTGTACAGTTGACTGAGGCTCAGATCCATCGCCGAACACCTTTTCTGGAAAATATCCAGTCTACTTGACCAAAACTGAATCGCCGAAAACGCTGTGTCTGTCTGCCTATGCTACTGCATAACCTACAAGATGGCCGATTACCTGTGGTCCAACTTGGTCCCACCCCTAGGATATGATGTCATAACTAGGCCACACCCTCATGTACTAACTCTATAGGCAGATGGGATTCAAGTGAAGTAATTTATTTCTGTGTAGGCGGGTTTTTGGGGATAAAGTTGAAATTTAGGGAGGACTATACGTATGTCAAAATTTGACCTTTTTTAACGGATGTTTTTATGAATGGGTATAAGTAAAAGTCTTTATTCTTTCACGGACACAATTGCAATGATAAGTGCTGAGTGGGTGACAAGGAAGTTGCAGAGGAGTTATGTAAACCGACGCCATTTTAGTGCATATATTTACTGTATAGTTATTATCCTTTGGGCAACTCCATTTTCTGCACTGTAGCTTCGGCAATAAAACGCAGGTTTACCGGTTTCCCTCGTGTATCGTGCGCGATCGATAGGATGAGCACTATTTTGTGAACCATTATTGCATCGAATCAATCAATTTTTTTGCCGTGCGCGTGCGCCAAAAACATCCAAAATTCTACAACCCTCCCGGCATTATTCTTTGCGGCGAAACGCTAGGAATGCCAGGGGAGTTGTGGGTTTTCGAACGTTTCTCGCGCATGCGCAGTGCGCGTTGTCTACGTCACAAGTTCGTATACGTAACTGGACGTCCCGTTTCACGTGTTAAATCTCGGAACCCTTCCAGATAGGTGACGTCATACCGAGTTAGTTGGGCCGAGTCCATTTATGTCAACCCCACTTCCCTCTTTTATGACGTCACTTGACGTTACATTTCCCGAGCTATAGCGTCGCCTAAAGCTGGGTACACACTGGAAGCGAACGAAGGAGTTCGGCCAACGAATGGGTTTGGCCAAATATTATCGCCTGTTTGGCCACGCCCAAATAGATTCGTGAGGCAAAATTTGCTTGGTGTCTACACCAAACAAACGAATTCTTTTGCAGCCATTCGATGCTGCACTTGTGCGCCACGCCGTCCACATGCAAAACCGGCCGAACAGGTTTGGGCGAATGTTCGGCCTCCCTTCCCTTTGAAGTACCGCTTCCCGAGCGAACCTTGCCGAAAGCAAACGACTTCGCCCGAAGGCATTCGTTCGGCCGTACACATTGCACCGAACGAACGACTTCGAACGAAGTCGTTTGCCTTCGTTGGCTAGTGTGTACCCGGCTTAACGTGCGGCGGCCATTACAGCAGTTTTACTTTTAATTTTTATTTTGAAAGAGTTTAAAAAGGTTTTGACCGACCTTCCGTGAAGGGTGAAAGCGGGCGCCTTGGTCTTGGTGGCTGCATCGTAAAAAGCAAGATTAGTAAGAATGCGTTTTAGATTTGCGTGGTTATGACGTGTTGTACATACCGGCAATGGAGGGCGGTCCTATGCAAGCCGGGCCGGGACCTGTGAATTCGGCGGCGATCGGCCCTCGGCGTTTGGTCGGTGTCCAATTTCCCTGAACGTATCCCATGATTTGATTTTGCTAGTCTGCTCGAGTCGATTATTCTGGTAAATGAGGTTCTGGTGCGAGTCCAACTTTTTAACCGGCTTTCGTTCCGCCCACATCACCTTTTAACGTCTTCCGCCAATCGCTGTTCGTTCGCCCGCATCTGGGCGGTGTTTGCGATTCGCGAAAAGCGCGTTTCTCCATAAATGGCCAAGAAAACCGCGACTCGACCCGATCAAGGCGGACAACTCATTACTATGCCGCGTGATGACGTCTTTTCATCAGACACGGTTAACCCTCTAACGTCTTTTTTTACTTTTTCCCTTTTCTCGTTTTCTCTGCATCGATCCGCGTTTTGCGCCAAATAACCAATAACCTGGAAAAATGAATATTACGATTTGCGGCACACCACTGCATGTCTTGAAGCAAATAAAAGTGTTGCGTATAAAATGAAGTTCTGCACTTAGTAACTCGTTTTCTGGTCCAGCTAGCTAGACCAACAAAATCGAATTAGAACAGGTCGTCTTATCCGATGGTACTTTTTGGGCGCCATTTTCTTATCTGTTTAGAGTATTTGCAGCTTGAAACGTGTGTTTTAAGAAGAAACCATTTCATGAGTTCTGTATATTTCCAATGTGTTGACGAACATTGCAAGACTTATTAAGTATAATTCGTATGATCGTTGTAGTATATTAAGTAGGGAAGTGGGGGGTGATGCGCGGTTGCAGTAACCAGTCGTAAACCGTCGCTCTTCCCATCCTCCTACTGATTAATTCGTCGTTGTCACTCCCTCTGAATTCGCAATAGGAAGCTCTTCCCGACTTTTTGAAAAGCGCGATTACAGCGTTAATTAGCAATTCAAGCAGTCGTATTTTCTGAAAATGTAGTTGTGTATATTGTCAGATGTAATACTACCCACTTAATATAGAACAGCGAAGAGATTTTATTGCCGATAATATAGTGACGTCATTTCAGGGAAAAAGAAGTTTTGCAAAAAATGTAAGCCGGTTTTACGAAAGGTGCGCTTTGCATGACATGGTTTTTTTTTTAAATTAAGGAACTTTGACAGCTTAGAAGACTTGCGTGAAATGACGTCATTAAGCCCGCCCTATTCATTATGCAGAATTTTCCGGAGTTCAAAATCCATTTGGGGATAGTAAATAACAATGAAATCTCGTGGGCGAGAAAACCGTTTGCCAGATTTGGCACAGAACCTAATTGGCTCCAACCTCCGCTTACATAATGGACCCGCCTGGTCTTTAATTCTACTACAGCCTAATTATTATTTGAAGATTCCACACATATTGGGCGTATCACGACGGAACTCCGAAAATCAAAACCCCCAAAAGCAACAATGCTGAAAATCAAAAACGCCGAACGCAACAACGCCGAAAAACCGAAACGCTGATAATCAAAAATCAGCCAAGGATATATGCATTAATCCTATGTTTCTAATACTTGGATATACAGGGTGTTTCACAACTCTGAGGACAAACTGGCAGGGTATATTCCCTACATCAGGGGTGGGCAAACTTTTTCTGCAAGGGGCCACATTGGAAACTTTATTTATTTCAGGGGCCGCATATGCAGGTTTATTAAAAAAATTCCCGATTTCAAAGCTGTAATTCTCGGTTCACCGGTTAATAATTAAAAAAAGAGAGATTTACCTGACAGAGGAGGTTCTGTAGTTTATTATGCAGGTTAAGGGGCCGTTCAACTATGACGTCATCAAAAATTGCCCTCGAAAGACCGACCTACCTCCCTCCGTCATTATTTGTCATTTTTTGCTTACCCAACTACCTACCTCCCTGATATTTCGTCATTTATTTTGAAATAAAACTCCAAAGCTAAAATCAATTAATGGGAAAGAAACCAATTGTTCATACCGGTCTTATTTATTAAAAACTACAAAACTTCACAGTAGTATAGTAGGGCCATCGGGCGCCGGAAGTGACGTCATCGGGCCACGCCCCTTTTGTGACGTCACCGGAAGTGACGTAAATAGACCACGCCCCTTTTGTGACGTCATTGGCCTTGACCTAATTAAGGTTATTTTGGTGTTACGTCATTGTCCTTGACCTAATTATGAGTTTTTTAAGTGTTAGATCAATGGCCTTGACCCAATTACGTGTTTTTTTAGTGTTAGATCATCGTCCGTGACCTAATTAAGTTATTTTAAGCATTATATAATCGATCCTGACCTTGAAAATAGTGTTGTCGGTGAATGCAATATCAAAGGACGCCGCCGACCAATCACAAACTAGGACACGCCCACAGGACGAATAATAATAGGCCACGCCCCCCTTCGGCGCGAAATTCAAATTTATTGACTTCTTTCCTTCCTGAACGATAAATGACCTTGACGCAATAAGAAATCATTCTCTCTTTCTCTCCTCGGTTTGATTGCCCCTCCCCTATTGTTGCGCAATGGGGGGGGGGGAGTTCATATAAATGAAAATACTATATTTACATTATTACGGAATAAATACTAATTTTGCAATGGCGTGGAAGTACAAAAAAAACCAACATTCTTGATGGAGGAAGGGGTGCATTCTACGCTTGATTCTTGTTACGGAATCCCTGACTCGGAATCTCTCCCTCGGAATCTCTGCTTCGGAATTTCTGACTCGGAATCCTGCTATGGATAATAATATAGGTTAATCAAATAATATAAAGTAATCAAATAATATAATGTAATCAAATAATATAGGTTAATCAAGTAACATAGTTAAATCAAATAATATAGTGTAATCAAATAATATAGGTTAATCAAATAATATATAGCAATCAAATAATATATAGTAATCAAATAACATAGTATAATCAAATAATACAGTCCTCCCTCGATAATCCGGCCCTTTGATAATCCGGCATTTTTTTGGCCTTCCTCTGGTAGATTTTCTGCAGAAATCAAGGTTTTTCTGTAGAAAATCTTTTATTGTATTGTCACAAAACAAGTAAATTTGTTCTTAATTTGTACTGTTTTAGCTTGTTTAACTTCAACCCTCTATACAAATGTGTAACATACATGCCCTATATGTTATGTGTACAATAAAATGTAGTTTCTGCTGTTAAAATCCGGTAATCGGGCGTTTTTGATAATCCGGCGGTGCTCAGGTCCTATATCTGCCGGATTAACGAGGGAGGACTGTATAGTGTAATTTTGTCTGCATTGTTATATGATTTTATACTATCACTGTTGCCAATTCTGACTCTTGATCCTGGCATCGGATAAAGGTTTATGATCAAATAAATACTAATCTCCGCATTGGAACATATGTTTTAATAGCATAATCACTCTGCATTGCGATATGTGTTTATAATATAAATGATTTCTGCATCGGATCGAAACCCCTGACTCGGAATCCATGACTCGGAATGTTTCTTTAGATCCTATTGCTCATCATATCTATATCAAATTTGTGTAATAAGTAAATACATATAAACATATAAAGTAATAAGTACATGCACATATATACACATGGATTAAAGGAAAATAACACATCAATTATGGGTCATACTCCCCAAAGTAGGTGGCATGTCAACCCTTTTTTCTTATAAGTACATGCATTTCTAAATGAAATCATATATGATACAATATATTCTTTATAGGAATATACATATAAACTATTAACTACATACATATATACATATAAATAATAATAATAATAAGTACATGCATATACCCTATAATATTAATATATTACATACTGTATAAATCCTATATACCTATTGATGTCCACTCTTTGCATTGAGAAAAGCTTACTTTATTCAACCACGAAATGACCTATATTGAGCTAAAAGTGTTTGAAATAAGACTAGGACCATTATGACCTAGTTAGTACTTTCTCTATCCCACTCTCTCTCTCTATTCCACATTCTCATAGAAACAAAGAAGAAAATTATAAATTGTACCCTAAGACGGTAAAAACTCAATTACGAACAATGTTGTGCTAATAATCGAACCCTAACATCAATGTCGTAAACAACGCATGTCGAGGGAGAACACATTAATTACGTAAAAGTATTGCTATTTGTATAAAATACACCCTAAGACGGTAAAAACTCAATTGGGTAAAAACCTGATGCGGAATCTCCTGCCATAGGTTAGCGTTAGCAATACAAAAATGTATCGAAACCAAAACCGATACGTACCGGTATCGAACCCCGTCATATATCAATGTAGTGAATATCTGTATACAAGTTTCCGCAGACGAATATACATATATAAGGTAATAAGGTAAAAGTCACTACCGGTGTGCATTAGCTGAGACATTGAGAATTGGTTTCTCTGCACTAGGTTTCTGCTTGCACACTGTCATTTAAAAGTTACCACTTACACTTTATTTAACACCCACGCAAACTAACATACACACTATCTATGGTTAAAAAACATGTAAAATATTGAGAAGATGAAAAGGAGTAATTCCTAAAAGTATACTATACAATTCAAACATTAAGTTACCTTTTGTTTGTTGTTAACTTTGAACCTCGACTTCACACATGTTTCTTGCTTGAACTTACACTTTACACATTTCACTGCTTTAACTTTGCAAATTTTGCTACTTGATTATACAATATGTACAATGTGTTTTTATCGATTGACACACCATCACACAGAATCGGATTCTGAATGCAGGAATCAAGAGTCAGATATTCTGATGCAGGGATTCCGATGCAGGGATTCCGATGCAGAGATTCAGATGCAGAGATTCCGACACAAAACAAATTTACCACCGCACGGTGGCGTTTAACCAATTGGCATCTATATGAACTGTACTTGTTTCATACACTGCAAACTAAACTTGCAAATGAGACTTGCACACGAACCATGCAAACAAAACTCGCACACGAAACGCGCAAACGAAACTGGCACATGAAACGCGCAAACAAAACTTGCAAATGAGACTTGCACACGAACCATGCAAACAAAACTTGCACATCGAAACTTGCACATCGAAACAAGCAACCAAAACTTGCAAACGAAACTTGCAAACAAAACTTGAAAATGAGACTTGCACACGAACCATGCAAACAAAACTTTTACATCGAAACATGCACGCGAAACTTGCACACGAACCATGCAAGCCAAAAACATGAAAACCAACACTTACACACCAAATCTTGTACATCGAAACATGCAAACCAAAACATGAACTACCAAACACTTGAACAAATCACACAGCAAAACTTGCAATCACACACAACACAAACACACACTTGCAAATTCACACATGAATAACCAATCACCTGATCAAAACACACATCACACAACCAAATCATACATGCAACTTTTACACTGTTACAGTAGGACCTCGATATAGCGTTGCGGTCAAATGCAAAATTTTTCAACTTTATAAGCGGGATTTGTTAAATGCGGACTTTTTTGTTTTTTGCAATAAATGAAGTGGAAACGTCGCGCACAAGATTTTTATTGTGAGAACTTTTTATTTTTAAATTTTAGAACATACTAATGTACATAGTATACAGTTTACATAGTACACCTTAATTAGGACTCGTTACGCAGTAGAACTTTGAGCTTTGCGAGTTGGCATGAGATGGTCGGTCGCGACCCATGTGATTAGAGAAATCAGGAGAGTGAGGGCTGCTGCGCAACCCACTGCTTACAGACAGTGATCCAGGAAGCAGACAGTGTATATCTAGTCGCGATTTTGCTGCAGTCACCCCTACCTGGGTAGTGGAGACTGCCCCGCCGATGCTGTTAGTGAAAGTATACCTCTTCTGCTACAAATTTATGCTTCAAAAACGTTATATCAGGATGGGTTGCAGCGAAATATCTGCTTTATAAACGGGATTTCATTATAAGCGGGTTCGTTATATGTGGGATTTTCTAACACTAAAAAGATATGCTAAAAATCGGTTAAATTGGATTTGTATGTTGTAAGCGGAAAAACGTTGTAAGCGGGAGACGCTATATCGAGGTCCTACTGTATGTTGGTCACAATTAATTAGACACGTACATTCCACCACACCTCAGACGCCACACTGTGTTCGTCACATTCATTTTGACACACACCACCATTCACAATGTAATGGACACATTCATGTTGTCACATTGTATACTTGTCACAATATATTTGACACATTCATTCCGTCACATCTTAAATGCCACATTTGTGTTCGTCACATTCAGTCAGTGACATTGTGGCCGACACAATTATTTTGGACACATTCATTTCGTCACACTTTAGACGTCACAATTTCTTTTGTCGCATTCACTTCGTCACATTTCAAACGCCACAATGTGTTCGTCACATTTATTATGTCACAAACTTTGGACACATTAATTTGCAACGTTATTGAAATTTTATTTATGCTTGTTTGATACATTTACAAATAACACTGAAAAATCAAAATGTAATATTTATGGCATTTTTTCTGCAGTATATTACAGTCTTAAAAATTGCTCATCTCATCTCTTTAAGTTGATATGATAGGCAATCCCACGCAAGAATTGGTCAATCATTGAACTGAAATAATCGAAAGCGATAAAATAAACAATTTTACAAACTGCAGAAAAACATGCCATGCATGCTGTTTTGTAAAAAATATGTTCATTTCCTATAAATAAATATAAATACATCAAAATTGCAAATTAATGTGTCCGAAGTTTATGTGACATAATAAATGTGACGAACACATTGTGGCGTTTGAAATGTGACAAAGTGAATGTGACAAAAGAAATTGTGACGTCTAAAGTGTGACGAAATGAATGTGTCCAAAATAATTGTGTCGGCTACAATGTCACTGACTGAATGTGGCGAACACAATGTGGCATTTAAAATGTGACGGAATGAATGTGTCAAAAAAATTGTGTCAACTACAATGTGACAACATGAATGTGTCCAATACATTGTGGCTGGTGGTGTGTGTCAAAATGAATGTGACGAACACAGTGTGACGTGTGAAGTGTGGCGGAATGTATGTGTCTAATTAATTGTGACCAACATAGTGTGGCCAATAATCATGTGTCGAAATGAACTGTGACCTCCCGTCTGGACACCTATTTAATTCCATGTTAAATATTATGACGTCACCTACTGACAAACCACCTACCCACTTCCATCATCTTTGGTCACTTTCAGCTGACCGACCGACCTACCTACTTCAGTGACGTCATTGTTGAACGACCCCTAATTCGAATTGTCCATACCATCCAAGATTGTTTAACGATAAACGCGGCTTGATACTGAGCTCCCTACTGAACTGTTTCAACCGATTGCGTTTTAGAAAAATGAATAAAAAAAACTGTTTTTGAACCAACGTCATTTTATCATTTTAGTAACTAAGATGACAGTCACATGTTTGTATCAATGAAAACTAAATAACCTCCTCTTTCAGCTAGTATAACACTCATTTTTCCATGATTAACAAATGCTGAGAAATACGAATTGGAAATCGGGTCACTCTTTTTTGAATGACTCTGTATATTTTAGCTTACTTCAATTACAATTTATAGAATCGAATAGTGAGTAATCGATTCTGGAGCCATAACCACTGATTTCTGCCACCCAGATTTGAATGAAATACTCGGAATATATCAAAAATTATAATTTAAACAATTAACCTCGGCGTAGGATAGCAACATGTACATGCCAACAAGCCGCATAAAATATGCTGGAGGGCCGCATGTGGCCTGCGGGCCGTAGTTTGCTCACCCCTGCCCTACATGAAAACAAGACATAATGTTCCTATAAACCCATATCCCCAAACGCTTAGGTTTTGAAGTAGGACCGACATAAAATGTGACTTCCATAATTCATGCTCCCCACATCTTTCCATTGACCATTCATTATGCGCTTCTAATAAAGATGTGGGGAGCATGAATTATGGATGTGACATTTTATATAGGCCCTACTTAAAAGCCTAAGCGTTTGGGGACGTAGGTTTATAGGAACTTTATGTCGTGTTTTCATGCAGGGAAGGCACTCTGAAAGTTTGTCCCCTGAATTGTGAAACACTGTGTACGTAGATATTCTTACATTAAAAATCCCTGCGTCCATGTCAGAAATATTTGACAATCGAAAGGGAATGATTAAATGCTTTCTACATGCAAAGGGACATTTCACCTCATCTGTTCATTCTACATGGAAATTGCCATATTGCAAATAATTTGCAATGCTGCGCTATGAAACTTTGCACGTTTTAATGTTAGTAATTTAGTTATGACATGAAATTATATTCCGAAATCCAGTTTAATCTCTACAAATCACTAAATACGAGGAAAAGTTAAACACTGGCAGGTAAACCGAAATTATTTTTTGCACTATATCTGTTACTGTTTGTCCGATATATAAAAGCTGTAACTTTGTTAACTTTTGAGAACACCTGGAACAATCACGTTCCGATGTTTGATAGCTTATATATATAAAAATCAAACGCTGTTCGTTGTTAGTAATGCAACTCCTCCTAAACTACTGCACCAATTTACACCAAATTTTGGCACAACAGCGCACCCCACCCCCGAAGGTTTACATATTTCCACACCCACCTGACAAACCTGGGAGAGGTGAAATCTTAATTTTCAAGTAAATCAGCGCCATCCGTTTGCATTCCAATTCCACGATTTCATTCCAATTCTGTTTAATACATTACCAAAGCATGCAAACCTCAAAAACCGAAAATAGACATTCCATTTCACAGTTCCACTGCCACAACAAATTCCGAATTCACAAATAATCAGTTCTTAATGCGGAACATTGTACAAGTATATTCTTAAGCACGGAAGTTCTTTCCCAAAAAATGATAAAATATGCATGCACTTACGCTCTTAAAAAACCAAAAATGTGCACTTAAAAAACATTTTTTTAACACTTGCTAACCAGAAAACACATAATTGAAAAACACATGGTATTTCTGTTGCTTTCATTATCATTTCAAGTATTCACCAGAACTAATTCTTTTTGTCCAAATTCACATCTTACATATTTTCACAGACAAATTCAGTTTTGGGTAGCGGAAGAGTGAACCTGCCGCTGTGTCCAAACAGATTCCGAACCAAAAATCACACTTTTTGCATCAAGGGCTTAGCGCGGGATTCTATGAAGGCTGTTTGGAGAAAGAAACGCCCTTCCTTTTCCAAAAACCCTCTGAATTATCCTGCCCCATGCCCTTGCAGCAAGAAGTGAGACCTTCAGCACATTCAAATTGCAGTGACCTTAAAGTTTTGTATTTCTTTTTGTAAATTTGTTGTTAAAAATGCATAATTTTACCCTTAATTATACTACATACGTACAAAAATGTACTCTAAAAACTATAAAATGCGAAATATGCATGCTTTTTAGAAAAACCTTACAATATTATTTCACAGTGTATGCAACATAAAATTTACATTTCTGTGATCGTAACTGTTTGTTCGATGCAGACATAGGAAAGTGCACGTGTTTCCGAGCTGCAAGAAATACATGCATTTGCATGAACTTCCGTCATTAGTTATTCCCGGTGTTACTCAGAGTGTCCCGTGGTCGGGAAAACCGGGAATTATTCGTAAATCTGCTGGATCGGGAACTAAAATGGAATTGGCCTGGTCAGGAATTTACTTATGATCCCGGAAATTGGGAAAAAATCTGGTGAACGTTGGATTTTTCATGGGGGTTCACCAAAACAGGAACTTCACTGGGTTCAGTTGCTACCTTTTAATTGAATCACAGTAGAACCCCTCCAATGCGACACCTCCGAGACTAGGGGTATGGCCGGAACACAAAACATGCCGGATTACCAGAAAATACAGAACAGTGCGGATTCACAGCAGCATAAACAACCTCCACAGTAAAAACATTGCAATAAGCCGCACAAAAGTTCTTATTATCAGTATTTATTGATAAAGAGCAATGCACATGCATATAGTACACAGTACTACCATACTGTCATAACAAAAACTTCCTAAAAAAAAGTTATAAATTTTTGTTTAGCAGATGAAATTCTAGACTTAGCTTGAGCATGGTCGGATTAACCGGAGTGACGGACTAACCGAGGGCGGATTAGAGGGGTTCCACCGTAATGGGAATCAGTCGGTTACACGGTCTGCGTGTCGAATGGTGCAAAACCTTGCCCAGATTTCTCTTTTTTACATTTTTATTTTCAGCCAATCCGATTCCAATTCATTTCTATAGTGATCGAAAATGTGGTGGCTTCGCTGGGCTCAGTTTTTAATTATTACTTGAATTTGTTGCATAAAATTATATTCTATAGATTTTCCATTACATAACACCAAGGTAATACGCGATTTTTACTTCCAGAAACGAGTCGCTACGAATTTTGAAAATTTTATGCGAAAAAGATAACGCATTTTTGTTTCATTTTTCAAACTGAAGCGTACGGTGCTATTTCTTTCGTTGCATAGGCGATTTAAACGAACGCGACCGGAAGCGCAGCGAGGCTCCGCCCTGCATTCCAACAATTTAGCCTCGCTGAGGGCCGGCAAAAGGGTGTAACCAACGAGTCGCAAGAGAGGCCGTAATTAGCGGTCAATTGTTAAATCATCCGAATAAAATTCTCTTTCAAATTCCCCGGACATCGAATACCATCAGAGCTTGTGTCTCAAATGTTTAATCACTCTTTAAAGCACTCTCAATCAGATTTCGAACGCGACAAAGCGAACTTTCGTTGGGAACTCGCGTTCGTATCGACAGCAGCCGTTAAGTGGAGCGCCCGAGCGCCGCCACGGAAGGGCGGGACTTCAGTGCATTCCACCTTTGATCCCTAACCGTTACCGTTCGGTGGTCGTTGGTTTGGCGGTGACCGATGAGTAATTTCTGGCCGTTTTCAACGGTATTTTAGCGTCTATCCGGGGGGATGAAGATGAGAGGTTCGTCTTTCAGTAAATTAATAAGATGGTGGTGAAGCAATAGCGTAAAGTAAAAGAGGGGAAAGATGGACGAGTGTTTATTGTATGATCTCATCGAGTGCTCGGTGTGTCTGGAGAGGTTGGACGGCAGCAGTAAGGTGTTGCCCTGCCAACACACCTTCTGCAAGCCGTGCCTCGAGGAGATCGTGTTGTCCAGGAAAGAACTGCGATGTCCCGAGTGCAGGATCCTGGTGGAGACAAAAGTCGACGACCTTCCATGCAACATCCTCCTAATTCGCATCCTGGATGGTATGAAGAACGCCCCCAGGAACCAAACCCCAACCCTTGTCCCTACACAGACAACCACAACCACAACCACTGTCCACCAATCCTCTCCACCCAAAGTAGAAGAGCAGCACAAGCAGGTATATATTGATTTCAGAGCATTCAAGATCACCAAATTGTTACTGTAAATCTATGATGTATCCTCGAATCACACTATATAGTACTGATTGTGATTTGCAACGTTTGCAGGGTAACCCGTGGAGGCCGCCGTATGCAAGGGCCCTTTATGCGTACGATGCCAGGGAATCCGGGTAAGAAGGAGGCTCACAGGGTTTTATAATGGCCACAGTGTTGAACGCTTTCCGGGATCGCTTGTAGGGACCTGCAGTTCAAGAAAGGGGACGTGATAGTGCTGAGGAAGAAGGTAGACCAGAACTGGTTCCAGGGCGAGTTAGGAGACAAGCAGGGCTACGTGCCAGCCAGTTACGTGCAGGTCATCTCTGTTCAGCCCCCGCCTCACGTGCCCCAGTGCAGGGCTCTGTACGACTTCAAGATGAACGACTCCAACGAGAAGGACTGCCTTGGTTTTGCCAAAGTAATACTTTGCCTTCTTGGGGCGATTGATTTAATGCACAATCTAATTTGTCGTTTGCGCTCAGGGTGAGATTGTGACTGTCATCCGGAGGATTGACGAGAACTGGGCGGAGGGAAAGCTGAAGGACAGGATCGGCATCTTTCCCATATCCTTCGTCGAGGTACTATGATCTTAAATTATGATATCATTTACCTTTTATTTACTCTGTGTCTTTCCAGATGAACAGCCCGGCCAGGTCCCTAATGAAATTATCTACAAAGTAAGATCCGCGTACTGTTATACGGGTCATTCCACGTGAAATCAGCAAATGAGGTATGCACCATGTTTTTTAAAAAATCTGAAATTTTACAGGTTGTCAGTATACACATTAACTTAAACTTATGCAAAGTTGTAGATTTTTTGAAGTCTTATATCGGACGCAAAAAAATTGCCGAAGCAACGACGGCGGCGATAATTTCGTAAAAACAGCCTTCCTGCAAACGCATATATCTCCTCACCTAATAGGTGTATCAAAAAAGTTAAAAGAACGTTTTTTAAAGGCCAGGAAGAGTACTAAATAAAACGTTATATCACATTTTCGACGAAACACGTAAGACGTCTCCCTACGGCGAGTCAAAGTTGAGCAATTTCTCGTAACGTTTGAAAACATATTTTGAAATTCCAATTGTGTCAGCATAGCCACTCATACCGATAGATATCCTGGCACTCGTATAATCTTCCAATTTGTTTGAAACCCCAGAGATTTTTACAGTCAAATACTGAAAAATTTGAAAAACACCATATTTTGAGATTTAATTCCCAATTTATGACAGGTCTTAAAAATACACGGTTTGCGGGAATATGTACCTGGCATAATGTTAAAAGACACCGTGCAATAAAACTCGCGTTTATCAGCGCGTTTATATTTTTTTCTTATTTTTGAAAAAGTCGAAATGCGACGAAAAAACACATTTTTTATTCTATCAATGGTTGAAATTCAATGTGAAATACAGCGTGGTCACGTCTGTCATCAAACGCTCCCAACACTGCATTGCCTCGGAAGGACATCATGTAGAGCATGTGTTGTGAGGTTTCGCCTTACGTTGCAGAGTTCAAAGAGTTCTTAGTTGCATGACATTTCATGTTCGTAGCACACCTTTTGCTCACATGGGATAACTATGTTTTGACCCAGTACAGTACCATATCAGTTTTTGTTTGCATAAGCACATACGTTTTATCACTACAGCACGTAGTATTGTTTGACGTGCTTTGCTATTTGAAGCGATTTTCAGGCTAAACTGTGTTATCATGCCTCCATGCAGGACTCACACCGCGCCTCACAACTTCGCCCTTTACACTCATGCAGTTCCTCTCAAAATTTCTGTGACGAGTTTTTAGCACTAATTAAGGTGTGCTCTACAACTTTCCAATTGACAGTACTATCCTAACTCTTTTAGTTTGCAAGTTAGGATTGCGATGACCTTGAAGTCATTGTTGAAGGTCACGTGGGGTTAGTGCACCGGAAGTGCCCTAGCCTTCTGATCACTTCACCTCTTAACATCAATCTCGCTATCTGGCTTCATTTTAAAGTTATAGCCCAACAGGCAATACTTTCTGACCACGCTGTATTTCACATTGAATTTCAACCATTGATAGAATAAAAAATGTGTTTTTTCGTCGCATTTCGACTTTTTCAAAAATAAGAAAAAAATATAAACGCGCTGATAAACACGAGTTTTATTGCACGGTGTCTTTTAACATTATGCCAGGTACATATTCCCGCAAACCGTGTATTTTTAAGACCTGTCAGAAATTGGGAATTAAATCTCAAAATATGGTGTTTTTCAAATTTTTCAATATTTGACTGTAAAAATCTCTGGGGTTTCAAACAAATTGGAAGATTATACGAGTGCCAGTCTTCGGTATGAGTGGCTATGCTGACACAATTGGAATTTCAAAATATGTTTTCAAACGTTACGAGAAATTGCTCAACTTTGACTCGCCGTAGGGAGACGTCTTACGTGTTTCGTCGAAAATGTGATATAACGTTTTATTTAGTACTCTTCCTGGCCTTTAAAAAACGTTCTTTTAACTTTTTTGATACACCTATTAGGTGAGGAGATATCTGCGTTTGCAGGAAGGCTGTTTTTACAAAATTATCGCCGCCGTCGTTGCTTCGGCAATTTTTCGCGTCCGATATAAAGCTCCAAAAAATCTACAACTTTGCATAAGTTTAAATTAATGTGTATACTAACAACCTGTAAAATTTCAGATTTTTTAAAAAAAACATGGTGCAACAATTTTATTCAACATTTGCCGATTTCACATGGAATGACTCATACGCAACATTCAGCTTGCCAACATGTGAATGTTTTCATGTGTGTCAGTCTTAACCCCGGTCCGTCCCGCGTCGCCCCACCGACCCCGAGCAGCGATTCGGACACGACCCCGCTCATCACCACCTCCTGTGCTCAGGGTGCGCAGGGCGCCCCGCAGCCGACGGTCGCCTGCACCTCACTCTCGTCTTCGTCCTCATCCTCGTCGTCCAACTCGTCCGCGTCAACCTCGTCCACCGCCACATCCACATCCAATTCTACCTCGTCGTCTGCCAACTCCGCCCCGTCCACCCCTTCGCCGGTCTCCCCTCCCCGCGTCAGGGGCCATCCTTCGACCGGAGCGGTGGCTGAGGCTGCTGCGGCCCCTCAGCCGCCTCTCCCCTGGAGCCCGCAGTATAGGGAGAAGAGGCACTCGCTTACTGCTGTGCCCTCGCCCCCGCTGCTGCTTCAGGGGCAACCTGCGGCGCCGGTCCTGGTCACTGTGCCGCAAGCGGCCCAGCACAGGCGTTCGCTGGAGATCCTGGACGGCCGCGGCGGCACCAACGAGCAGTCTGCCAACAGATGCGGCCAGTCGCCATGGAGGGTAATTGTTACAAGGACCCTTTCTCATTTCTCGTATCACACGTGGCCCTTATCTTTGCAGTCGGAGGGCTCGCCGACTCAGAACGCCCAGCAGACGCAGGGTCCACAATCCATCTCGCTGTACGTACCATATACCATACGCGAAAGGGTTCTGCTGGTCTAAAGGGGGTAGAAAAGCGACGAATTTGATGTTTCAATATGTTAGACCGGTAGAGCCACACCCTGATATTCTATTTCATTCAAGTGAACCTTTTGTGCGGACCTTTGCTTTGAATTGCTTGTTAGATATGTGGCTCTATACGCGTACAAACCGCAGAAAGAGGACGAGTTGGAGCTGCGCAAGGGCGAACTGTACACGGTCGTTGAGAAATGCCAGGACGGTTGGTTCAAAGGCGCGTCTCTTGTCGGAAGACGCGCGGGCGTCTTCCCGGGAAACTACGTCCAGCTCGCGAAGTAAGACCGCACGAGACTGCAGCTTTGTGTCGAGGACTTGCGGTGAAGGCTTTCCTCCTCTGTCTTTCTTGTCTCTTTCTCTCGCTGTTCCCTCCTCGCGTATCTCCTCGGACCCGGCCCGGCCCCCCTTCAGGTCCTCGCTGCTCCAGGTCCACTTCCGACAGGCTGGCACCTCCTCCGTGGCCAACATCCGACCTGCAGTCGTCTCACGCACCGGCTCCCTGCCCCACCCCGGTCACGCTCGCGCTCAGTCGCGGTCGGCAACGCGCGGGGGCATCGCGTCCGCCGCTCCCGAGGTATCTGCAACCAGGGTTAGAGCTGCGGTGTCGGAGCGCACCCAGGGCTTCTTGGACTGGGCCAAAAGCGTGACATCGCTGGCCGTCTCCCCTTCCCTGTCCCCAGCCTCTGGCCGCCAGTCGGCAAGGTCCCACTTCTCGCCACGGCACGTCAGGCATAGGTACGGTTCAGCTTCTGGAGCCATCTTCCTCCGTCTGCCCTTTTTTTCCTCCTTTGGCTTGCGTGTTTCTTGCTATTTACGTGGTAAATATTTGTCTGTACGCATTTTAAGATGGAATGTCAGGTGTATGTTGTGTTCTTCTGGCGGCACAGATCTCAAGGAGGGGCCCCTGAACTGCCGCCAAGAGTTCTTGGCAACGGTGCCCCAGCGCAGGCCGCTGCCGCCGCAAGGTCTGTGTCCCAGTCGTGGGACGGCACCTGCTCCCAAGACTCCCTCTGCCAGCCTCCCCCTCCCAGGCTGCCCTGCCAGCCTCAGGGTTCGGCGATGCAGGTAGCTGCACAACCGCCGCCACGTGGCGTCACGTCGGCCGCGTGCGAAGTGACGCCGCCCAACGTGACGGTTGTGCCGTCGCAACACCTTTGGGATAAGTGTTCGGACAAGGCTTGGTCGTCGCCACCAGCCCACAAAGACCGTAAGGAGAAGGAAGGGCTGGGGCTGATGAAGCGGTTCGCAGGCAAAAAAAAGTGTAAGTCGCCGCCCCTGCCGTCTGCCTACTCCATGGACAATCCAGTGTTCGTGGACTGCGCTGCAGTAACCGTTCTTTCGCCCCACTCCAGGTCAGTTGCAAGTACCCTGTACGCCGAAACTAGCGCTAATGAGGATTTTGCTTTTTCAGGTCGGAGTCGTGCCCCAGTGAAGCGGCTTTCGACGGCGGCCCGGCCCACAAGAAGACCAATTCCCTGGACGTGGACGGTGACAAGGAGAGTGCAAAGTGCCAGCACGCAAAGTACCCAGCTCCGCTTGTGAGGGAGAGGTAGTGGGACCGATGGGACTTAATAGCCTTTCTAACATTGGCACTTTAATAACAGCAGGAGTTTGTTTTCTTTTTCAGGTTTCGATGCATTGTGCCTTACCCACCTAACAGCGAGTACGAGTTGGAACTGCGAGTTGGGGACATAATATACGTGCACAAGAAACGCGAAGACGGTTGGTTCAAAGGCACATTGCAGCGAACCGGCAAGACGGGACTGTTTCCAGGCAGCTTCGTCGAGACGTTTTAAACAATCTCTTTCTGTTTATTTGTTCATTCGTTTTGTTTTGTTATTGTTCGGGACCAGTTATTATACATCTCCCGAATCAAACTAACTTACTTAATGGACTATGGCGTAGCCGGTATAACGATAAGGTTGAAGCGAAGGAGAAGACGACGGTGATGGTTGTTCGCATACTCTATGCTCATATTCAACAGGGTGTTTCCTTTGGCTTTAATTCACACTAGCTTCATGTCCGTTCGGGAGTTACCCTCGATGGATGCAAAGTTACAGCGAATTAAATCGCGTTAATCTTCATAAATAGCCCTGTAGTTTACATAGCAAATTTTAGTGTCGTACGTTATTATGTTACTATACGTAGTTCGTTTTCGATTGTCATCCATCCTCAGTAGTAAATGTATGTACATTCTTGTGCCATTGTGAAACGAAACGAGGCTGCCGCGATGGCCCCTTTCACTTCCTCCATTTTATATACTCTTGGCAAAGGATAGGGCAACCTGTCCGGTACAAACTAATGAGATAAGTGCTGAAACTACCACATTTTTTAATTGTTTGAAACTTACAATTTGTTCGTATGCAGGTCCTTTAACTCTTCGATGTCAGAATACTAAGGTATTAAAAAGCGGAAAGGCAGGCCTAGTCTTTTGGAAAGTGTTCACAAGTATTTATATTTGGCTAAACTTTTGATTAGGAAATTACGCATTGCATTTAATCGGTGCAGTTAGTATTCTGCACTTTTATGAATTAAAATTGCGGCCGATTGTATGAAGGTTGTTTTGAAATGAACAAATTTGAATCCATAGTAACGATTGTATTTGTTAATCTTCAGTGTTCACAAAATCTTATTAGAAAACATTTACATTTTAAGGGGGTGGAATTTATTTGAACCCTGGTAAAAGAATTATTTTACGATGTAGCGTTTAATTTTATTTGGGCCATCCGAACACTTGCGATTGTCATTCAAACAAACAAGTTTTTGTATGAAAGAATTCATACAAGCCAGACTATGGGCGTTTTCGACGATTCATCTAGTAGATGTGCATCTATCTGGGTGAACTGGATGCATGGCGTCATCAATTTTTTATGACTGGAACCCAAGTCAGGTGGTTCGCCGAACGCAAACTTCTTAGAACGGCTGGATTGCATAATGGCGGATTACTCGTCATGCAGTTGTGATGGCATGTTGC
>WWPM01022924.1:0-22777 GCA_023279145.1 Glomeris maerens
TAATTTATTGGACTGTAACAATAAATTTCTTCGTATCCTTTCTATTAGTGTTAAATATATGGGTAGTACCTTTAAACTTCTGTTATGACAGAAATGACACTGAATTTTATCCACTCTTGAGTTTAGTCAGTGAAAATACATCAATTCACCATCTTTTTACAAAGAAAACTGGAATATTTTCCTTTCAAGGGCACAATAATCCTGTGTTAATTGCTAGATTTCTCTAATGGATGGCCCATAATGGTTTATATAATGTGTTAACAATACCTCATGGTGTAAAGGACCATATTAATCTCCTGGAGATTTCCAATATGGTTTTACAAATTTGTGAAACATTTTTAATGCCGTGTCTGATACGAACAGGGAGTCCGTCCGGCCACATGATGATAACTTCTTCCGCACTCTACATCATCGTACGCTACTTCTCGATCCAAGCTCAGTTCTCCAGGTTTGCCAACTAATTCGAATAATCTGCTGCTCCAACTTCTGTGACCCGTTCCAAAATACAGGAAGGATTACGTCTCCAAACTGATATGGACCGTTTACTTGGCGTGGATGACCGTGGTCGCCGTGTCTCGCGTCTTCATCGCCGCGCATTTTCCTCATCAGTGTGTCGCTGGTTTCTTAGGAGGTTTGCATGTCGATTTAGCCTTATTTTGTGTTTAATCCTGTTCCCAGTGGTTAATTCCAGATTTCAATGATGGCTTTTTTCAGGGTTGCTGATTGGCTACGTCGTCGATAGGCTCCAATTGGACAGGTTGAGTCTAAAGGCCCATGTGATGGCGTCGTTGGGGCTTCTCGCATCCGCCATGGCCACGTATCTGTCCTTAACGGGTTAACATTTATATTTATTTATTATTTGTCGATTTTAAAGGTGAACCGGCACGGCGATACTACAAAAACTTGTCTGTTCACCTTGAACGTTTCCGGTTAAAATGTACTGGTTTAGGGCAGTGGTCAGGGAACGTTTTTTAACTATGTATATCTCCAAAGTCTACGTTTTTATGCTCAAGTTACTCCCTTGATTTGAACAGAAAATAGTCATACATTTCAATTCAAAAAGTTTATTTCTGATACAATAACATCAAAATGCGCCAGTACAATTGCCAAATTAATTGACGGAAAGGGTTAAAAGTTGAGGGGGTGTTTGAATTATATTTGGACAGCGCTTGGCCTGGATCCCGGTTGGACTTTCCCGCTGGCCGTCAAATGGTGCGCGCAAAGAAGATGGGTCCACCTGACCACTACTCCTTTCTACATGATGTGGCGGTACGTGGGTACGGTCATCGGAGTCGGGCTCGGCGTCCGGTTCTCCCTGACGGATGGACAACAGCGCTTAGACGAGGCTTCGGACAGCACGCGCTTAGTACGCGTGCTGGTCAGCTGTTTCCTCGCACTCGTGTGGGATAAGGTGATCCGCAGTGCGCACTTTGAAAACGTGTACTTCTCGTATTCAGTGTGTCTGGCGCAAAATGTTGCCATTCCTTACGCTGTGATGGTCGGCGTACCTTGGCTCGTTGCTAAGATTGTGAAGCCCCAAAGTGGTGGCAAGGTTAAGTGATATCCTTCTAAAATATTGAAGAAACTATATAGCTTTAATTTAATTACAGTTCGGAAATAGAGCTGCTATTTTTCTGTGTTAATTGTTGTAAAAAAGAACTATACGAAAGCAAATGAAATGTCAAATGTGTAATCTATATATAAGAAGTTCCAGTTAAAAACGAATTGTCATAATTACAAATGCATCAGTCAACAGTAAAGGCCTGTATTGGTTGCGTATAAATGTTTATTTGGACTCGATAGATATCAATCGTTTGGAATATTTGAAATGTCATCAAAAGTAGATGTCATGTAATTCAACAGCACTTTGTTTGCAGCAAGGCTTTGGTGGGTGGGGTTTTTGTCAGATGACACCGCCCAGGGGCGTTCATCGAATGCTGTAGAGCTACGCCATGATGTATGACAGTGAACGGGGTTAAGGGGAAACATGGCGGAACCAATCACTGCGGGCTAGCACAAAGGCCATCCTGTCATCGCTATCCTCTCGTGCGAGTTGAAAGCATTTAAATATATATACTCCTCGTTGTTTGCTTGGAAGAGTTTGAATAACTGCGCACGTGCGAAATATCGTCGCCAAATTAACTGTCTGAAGACGAGAAATGTGGGAGACAAACTAGACATTCAAAATGGCCGCGTTTGAATCGAAGGAAAGGCGGCCACCAAGGTAGATAAAAGTAAGGTAGTGCAGTAGTGGAGTATTCCAAACGCGATTGTGACGTCATCATGGTGCGTTCGTCACCTACCCAAAACGCATTGTGACGTCATCACGGTGGTTCGTCCTGATTGGCTGACGAAAAAGAAAGTTCCATGTGCATGGCCTTGGCGGCCACAAGTTCGCCGTCGAACATCATTGGTTGACTTCGATTCCGGGCGGTAGCTAGGCGTGCAGCCCACTTCGAAGTGAGCGGGTCGTGGGGTGGAAGTGGGCGGGCATTGTCAGGCGGCAAACGGTCCTTTGAAAGGAGAAAGTGAGTCTATAGGCGGTGGCGCCGCCGGCGGCGGCTTGGCGAAACTGCTTTCGTCACGGCGCGGCAGCCGGCGAATAAAAGGTTTGTCGTCGGCGGGCGCACCTTCTTCTCCTTGTCATAACTTTCCAATAATAACGATCGCAAGGATATAATGCAATAAGGCATAATTGTAAAAAGAAGAAAGGACACGAAGATGGACAGTTGTTTTTTGTGGTGGGTTTTGCAGGAGGCGAACGAGGTGAACTATCGAGTGACGAAATAATAAAATAGTAATCGGAAAAGTGCGTGACGTCATCGGTTGGTTGGTTGGAAGATGCCGAAAACGAAAACCTGCTTGCTTCAAGTTGTTACTCCATTTTCGCAGCAAACGACGAATGCAGTGCTTTGCTTTTTAGTCGCCATCGTCCACCGATTTTGCCAGGTAATAACAATTGCGCCATTGTTATCCTACTTTTTCCTTCGTCAAAAACAAGTTTGTCGCTCGAAAAATGATAACAATAATTTCCCTATATACTTCTATATCGGTTTTTGGTTTTCGTTGCTTGTGTGTGTGACTAAACACAGCCGACATATTTTCTTTCTCATCCAACCCGGTTCCTGAATTTTGCCAATTTTGCCTCCAATTTTCTCTTCATATATAATCATGCGAAGGAAAATGGGGAAATATGTATTTCTTGCTCGGACCTTATGAGTTTTTGTTGCCGTTTCAATTAAAAGGAAATGGTAATGTGGATTTTATGACAAATGTGGTTTTAGTTGAGAATTTCAAATATTTGAAATGATACGGTTGAAGTCAAGAATTTCTGGATTTCTTCAAAGGTTTTTTTGTCCTGTTATAAATGTCTGGTTTTTGTTGGTTGGTTGCCGGGGCAATAACCCGTTCAAACTCTATTGTCAGGTGAGAAATTTCCATCTTATTAGCAATTGTTATGTAATTTTAACCATTACAAATGCGAAACATTTTGGAACCGGCAACTTCGATTCTTCTAGAATTTACAAACCAATGTGATCGTGATTTACGTAAAACTCCATTTATGGCCAGAAATTTAATTGTAAAATATTATATAATTTCATTGTATGGGCCATGTGAAGCCTTTCGTGCTAAACTGAGCTCTAAACCTTTGGGCAAATGGAGATTACTTTCAATAATCCAATTGTAAAATAATGTAAAAATAACGAACATCAGTTTTTATACTGAATTTTTGAAGTGGGCCCTTTGAATTAACAAGTGAAACACTTTCAAAAATGATATTATAAGACTTGGATATTCAATTTTTATAGAGTTTTATAAAGAAATGTATGAGAATAAACGATTATTATTTATTCAAGGGTTGTAGTATAACAAGGAAAATATATGAATTCTATTAAAAGTGGTGGAATCTGAAAATGATCATTTGATAGGTCCCAGAAATGGCCTTCATCAGGTTACTCAAGGCCAAACATTCCACATGCATAATTCCCAAACCGAAATATGCATCACAATTATTGTTTATTAATTTCTATGTGATAAGAAATATCAGTTCAATCCCTTCATTGAAAGATAATTACAATTATAAATGTCATATCTGATGACAATTTTTTAAAAATTATGATTTGGAAATTAGATTAGTTAATTAATGTAGTTATTTTGTCGCTTTCAAATTGAAACTGCGCCGTTTAATATTGTTTGATTCTAGAATTCAATAATGCTTTCTTTGTTTGTTGGCGCATATCTAATGAAAAATGGCGAATTGCTGGGATTATCATTTTTCCCTCTCAAATTATTGATTTGTAATTTGAACTGTGTGATATTTCAGTCGCAAAATGCCGGTCTGAAAATAATTCTAGGCGAAAATCGAAACAGTGTTGCATGTATTATTTTTCTAAATCATATCTGCACTGAAAATTTTATTATCGTGAAACTCGCAGGGATTTTTTAGTTACTGAAATGTTGTCTCGGTTTTATTTGCAAGCAGATTATGAAATACTACACCGTTTCTGTATTAAATCAATAATATTAAAGGATAGTGAGAGAGAAAATGAAATATTGTTCACTTTTTGAATGTGTACTACATTAAAACTAGTAATTTGCAAGTCGATTGACCCGTTGAAAGTGGTTTTTGATTTTTGGCATCGTGTAATGCAGTTGCGAAATGAAATGTCATTTGAGAAAGAAGTAATTAAGCTTATTGAGTTGAAAATGTAAATAATTTTGGGAGATGAATTAGAATTAATTGCATTGTTGGTTCGCACTGAAAGTTGCACTCATTCCAAGTTTGAATAAAAGCAGAACTTTGTGATTTCAAGTTATATTTTGGTCAAATTTGGGTCATCCTCTTAAAAGAATTAAAGTCAAGTTGTCTACTGTCTACTGGAAAAACTATAGACCTTATTGAAAAGGTGTAGAAATTCTGGAATGCCATGAAATTTAGTTGTGGAAATGGCAAGAAATTTGAAAATTAATTGGAAATTCTGGAAATGTTACGTAATTTGCTAAATTAATTGTGGAAATGTAATGGAATTTGTATATTAATTGTGGAAACGTCATGGAATTTGTATATTTATTGTGGAAACGTCATGAAATTTGAAAATTAATAGTGGAAAAAAGATGACAATTTGTATTTTATTTCCAATTTGCCAGAGCTCTGTAAAAATTGTAATTTTGTTTGCTCTGTTATCACATTAACAACATTAATTGTATGTAAAATAGTCATGCAAATCGAAGACGTTAATGGGATTTTGTATTTCAAATGTTGCCGATTTCATAAACTGAAAATATTATTTTCCTGCAACCTTGAGCGCGGACGAACCCTTATATATTAGTTTAAATGGTTTGATTGGGTTTTTTGCAGCGCCACCTGGCCGCCGAGTTGCAAAATGCGACGATCGCCAGGTGGAGCTACAAAAACGGAAACGAAACAACTGAACAGTGAACAAAAAGAAAGGTGAAGTATATAGCAATGACCTTGGATTTCGACTTTTTATCACATTTGCTTTATTTTATTTATTCATTATTGGGTCTCTCCTATTCAAGGTTGATTTGCTTCAGAAAACCTGCAAACCTTCTTTCATTTCTTTAATAATTTATCAATCTGTTTTTTATCGTATTAATAAATATTATGCACCTGCATATGAAACCAGAGTTCAATTACCTTTTCATTTTCCACTTAATGCAAATATCATTAATTTTATTTCTGAAAAAATTGGATCCGTTCCAAAGACAGTTATTAATTAGCTTTTAATTTTAATTCATTGAAATTGCAATTGTAGACTTTACATTTACCAATGACAATAAACATATGCTTCAATTGGAAATTTAATCCATGTGCTTTTTACATTTTTCTGTGTCTTCTGGACAACTATTTATTTTGAGTTACTTTTCAATGAGAAAATTTCGGGTTTTAGGGGGTTTTTTAGTTGCTTGCCACCGAGTTTCCTTTGTTCAGTTTCTGGTTTTTTGTTGTCTGTTCATGAAGAGGGAAGTTTCACAGACTTGTTACTTTATACTTTGTAATATGTTTACAGAGAAATTGGAGCTCAAAACATTTGGTTAAACAAATCGAAGTTTCAATGATATTTTGGTGAAAATTGTGCACCGAGTTTTGACACATACACAGTGCATTCAAAAAGTTCCAGGACTGCCTCTAATAGAAAAGTATAAATGCTGCTATCTGTCCCAAACAAACGGAATAAAGTAGCAACAACCTTCTGAGACGTATTTCCAAAGTTGGATTCACATCTAACTATTTTTGAATTGTCAGCGTTGGTTTGTGTCAAATGTAAATGGGCTTAAGCGTCATTGTAAAAAAAATAGAGCAAAGAATAAACATGAAATTTGCCTTCAAATTGGGAAAATCATCCACAGAAGCGTACGAAATGATTAAACGTTCATACAGGGATGATGCTATGAGTCGTTCGCGAGTATTTGAGTTGTTTTCAAGATTTGAACATGCGAGAAATTCGACAAAAGACAATGTGTGATTAGGTCGTCCATGTTCGAGTTGAAATGAAACAAATGTTGGGCGCGTGCAAACGTTGGTGAGATCTGACCGACGAATGATGATAGAAATGATTATGCAGTCATTACACAGATTGTGATTTTAGATCACCCTCTGTACTCACCAGATCTGTCTCCCCCGACTATTTTTTATTTCCAAAGTTGAAATTAATATGAATGGGCAGCGGTATGAGTCGACAAGGAAGATTGAAAGGACGGTGACAAGGGAACTAAATAGTGTTGGAGTGGAGGCATTCCAGAAGGTTTTTACGGACCTATACACTCGTTTCAACCGTTGTACTGAATTGGCAGGAGACTATGTAGAAGCTTAACATCAAAATTATACATATTCCTTTTGTTAAATGGTGTGTGTGCGATCAGTCCTGGAACTTTTTGAATACACTGTGTATATTTCCCCGGAAACAGGGAATTCCAGTGGAGAAAATCGTTGTGTGTCTTGTATATTAATTAAATTAGGCCCTGGAGTTACATATATATATTCAAATCATTTAAAGGTCATTGAAATCTGCTATTCCTCCTATAAAGTTTTCCTATTTAGGTACTGTAATAAATTATCTATTTTATGTAAATCCTATCCCAACAGAGGGAATTTTCATATAAAATACTTTATATCCCTAATCGGTTTATATTTAATATCCCTGTTGCTTGATATCTTTTTTAAACGTTTCAATATGTTTACAAGTTTTTCGTAAATATTTCATGGAAATTAAATTGTGGAAATGTAGTCCTTGAATTATATTTTTGAAGCATAGTAATTAGCAGGCTTGACTGTGTAAATGAATAAACAAAATGCGGATTTCGAGGATGATTATATGTATATCTATATGAGTAAAGAGTGGATGAAATGTCCAAATAAGGATTATATTTGATTTTGGTAGGGGAAAATCTGTTTTCATTGATTTCGCATTTGGAGCTTTGCGCATTGTCCGTCCAACCACTTTCATTTTTGTTTGCCATCTATTTATTACGCCCCAGCGCTACTAATACTTGCTACAAATCGCCACGCTGAATTGATAGACAGACAATCTTCTCGGGTTTTACAAGCCTATAGCCCAAGAATTGAATTTAGATTTGGCAAGAAAGAAAATGAAATGTTGCGCCGAAAGCTGCACGGTTCGCGAGCGCCGAATCGATATTTTCTATCCTCCCTCGTTTCCTTTTCTTCCATTTTCTAATCTGCATCCTACGCAATTTCACTTCATGTACACCAAATCTTATTGATCCGTTATTATCATTCCATATGCCATTTATTGATATTACAAGAAGATTTCAAGAACCGAAGAATTAACGGTTTGTTTGGCATTTATGCGCAGTGACTGATTATTAATTTTACAAATAAATCGATTATGCACCAAGTGAATTGTGGACAGTAAATGTGATGTCATAGCTAGGTGCAATTTGCAATTTTCAATAACAATGTAGGATTGATTATTATTATAGTTGACAGTTTCTTTTGGGTCACTTGTGGTTCGACCCGCGACCGAAAAGTGAAAATTATGCTTTTGTATTAAATTGTGATTTCAATTAGTATTTTTTTTAATATTGAAGGTGTTCCAGTGACAATTGATTCAGGGTGTCTATTAGGGGTTCCCAAATAAAATTCAAGGGCCTTTTTCAACATTTCCATTACCATTTCTTATAAATTTCCCTGACCTCTCTGTGAATATCGACTTTTGATTTAAAAAAAAAAGAAAATCAACTGCACGAACACTTGAAGTTTCATTTCAAAAGCCAAATTAGATCAAAGTCAAATGAATGGGCCCTCAACCTCGTACATTATCCCTTGCTAGGCAATAGTAACCTAGACATACATATCTGCTTAGTAATGAACTATGGGCGTATTCGGCAATTCATACCTGTCTGCCTGAGTCGCCAGATATCTTGGGCTTCGGCCAGAAAAGTTGTTCGGCAATCCATGTGGGCCTCAGAGATCGAAACAGGTTTTTTTGTTCGGCAAATCAAATGTCAGAGACAAATTTCTCGCCTGGCTCCTCAGACAACAAGATGGCGGCCACCATGGAATGTTCGGTCCAGTATGATGCGTAATCCGCCATTTTGAATTGTTGAATACAGAAATTTGCGGTCGGCAAGCCAGATAGGTGCCAGACATGCACAGAAATGGGATCAGAGATGACGTCACACACTCTGGCGACCCAGAAAGACAGTATGAATTGCCGAATACGCCCTATGTTTGAATTTGCTCCATTTTGCTCTTTGTAAATGTGCAATTGAAATAAAAGATGTTTAATTGTTTTGATAATTTGCCGTATGTAGAAGTTTTGATTATCGTGTTGTGTTCTATTACAGGTTACTTAGCCATGGATTTGCAAGGTCCCAAACCTAAGCGGTCCAACAGCATCTTTGACACGGATCGACTTCTAGGTACGCATAATGCATATTTTGTATGCAAGTACATAATTTCAATGCAATGCGTAATTGTTTTCCTATTTTAAGACCTATTTGGACTATTATTTTGGGTATAGTATTTGTGTTTTCTTAATAATATGACCAAGGTAAATAAA
The DNA here is from genome assembly GCA_023279145.1 of Glomeris maerens. Taxonomy (NCBI): domain Eukaryota; kingdom Metazoa; phylum Arthropoda; class Diplopoda; order Glomerida; family Glomeridae; genus Glomeris; species Glomeris maerens. The sequence continues at coordinate 9,048 of WWPM01022924.1, forward strand.
TTGTATATTGGCCAGAGAGAGAAATAAAATCCGCAAGTGTGTCTCAAGATATAAAGGGTTTACTTGTTGCAGGTCACCACGACCTGCAGTACTCCTTGGGTCCGGTCCCACCGTTCGCTCACCGTTCCAACGTGCCGCCGTGCTTCACGTTATTGGACCGCACCACTGCCACCGGTCAAGCGCAGCGTCTTCTTCCCTCGGCCACCTTGTCGGTCGCATCTTCGCCCGCTTCCTCTTCTCGTCAAGGTAGGTTGGCAGCCATTTAGCCCTAATAAGCTTCTCTAATTGTTGGCTTTGGACATTTCAGACGCAAGGCGCAAGAGACCGCGGAGGTCGCGGCCCAAAGACAATGTGGTCCCGCAACCGGTCCCGATCGTTACGCCGATCATCTCCATCACCCCGCTAACTTCTAGTCCAACGCTGAGGTACCTGCCCTTTCCTCTCTGTTCTACGTGGTAGGCCATCGTCTGCCCGGAGCCCTTCAACTGTCCTAGCACAAAATGAGCCATTACTTCCCAACTTGCAGTGCTCGTTAGGGCCTAAGGCGATGGCCAACTGTCATTTGCCTCCAGAAAGTGTTTGCATAATTTGTTCTTACCTCTCTCTCTGTGTCCTTAGAGATGGAAAAGGAGATCCAGTCGACGTGCGCGTTGGCTACGGGGGACCTTGCGAGGAGATCTGCGCAACTCCACTGTCCTTGGTTACCAACGGAAGCTCGAAGACCGACAGACGCTTCCAACGTGCAGAGGTTGGGCACTGCCTTTCCCCCCTTTTCAAACTTCTTGTCTTATTTTCTTTTCTAGTATTGGATTTTGGTATGAGAGATTTGTTTGTAATCCCTAATTTCCGGGAAAAGATATGATTCTGTTGATTTGTCTCAGTACATAATCCAAATAGCAATTGTTCGCTTTTCTTATTCGAGGCTCTAATTTTTGCTTAATCCTCGAGGATTGGACTGCTAAGCTTATAGTGACCCAAAACCAGCAAGTCGAAAACTAAAAATCACGAGTCATGACATTAAATTTAAAGACTCGTGAACATAAAGATCTTTTTAGTAATTGCCATTTACGCTACGAGTGTATGATATATATTTACAAACAAATGAGATATCTTTCATTACTGCGCAATCACGCAACGAATGCAGATTTGAGCTTGTAAGAGCAGGTTGGATGTCGTGATAAATTGAGAGAGTTTCTTACAGGAGACAGTTTTTAAATTGCTTTCAAAAGTTTATAAAGAGGGTGCACTGTGGTATGTGTTGCTAACGACATGATATTAACTCGCAGAGCTCGGATCCAACCGGTAACGATGCGCAGGAATCCGGGGACAGTGACTCGTCTGTCGCTCGCGAACAAAATACGGACGGACAACCGGTCCGGCCAAGGATAAAGCGACCGTGGAAAAGTTGTGGTCGCCAAGGAAGGACCGGCGAACTAGAAGTCTCCGCTTCAGTGACTCTCACTCCGATAGGCACGTCCTCGCCACCAATGTCCGCGCCCCTCAACCTCTCCCTTAAGTCTTCTTCGGCCGACGAGTCGGATTTCCGAACGGCCCCATCTTCCGCTTTAGGTAATGTTTACTTTGAAGGTAGCCTGACTATCATATATTTTCCTATCGTTTCCTTTTTAATGTACTTGGTGTCTGATAGTGTGGGGTAATCCTGAATTATTAGACAGTAGAATTTACATTATAGGGGTGGTGCAATAGGAAGTTTACTCTTTGCAAATTTGTAATAAGCAATTTATTTGTTTCATCGCGCAGATTCTTGGAGAGATTTACGGCACAACCGGAGGCCACGGCATTGTCTCGATCGCCCCTCCAAAGACGATTTGCCGGGAAAGAGACAGAAGGTGAGTATCCCAACTCGTGTTCTTTTATAGGGCACTGACCGTGGGTTTTTCAGACGGATGCCCTTCTGGAGCCGGTAGCCGCGCACTCTGGTTCCCGAACAACCAGCGCGTGTCCTGGGCTCGATTTCGGCTACGGCCCTGACGGCTGGCTCGGCACCCCGCAACTCGCTCATCTGCAACAGGGTTTCGACCGGTTCACCACGTGTGGGCCGAACTTGACGGAGACCCTGGCCAGGCTGGCCACATGCGCGTCAACCTCACCGTACTCTTCGCCCACAACCGTGATCACCGTATCGGGGACGGGACCCACCAAAGTTATCTCCGTGCAGCCGGCTACCTCTAGGGCCTCGCGCTCCGAGGGATGCCGAGAAGATGGGGCATCGATTAGCTTGATGGAGACTCGAGCAAACGGGGAGGCTTCGGACCGTTTCTCCAAGTCGTCGCCGGTGTCAGGGTCTTCGTGCGATGCCAGTTCGGGAAGCGATGTCAGCGACAATTCGGGTATTAAATTCTTTCCTTTGTTTCTTCCGGTATTTGTAGTGATTACGAATTTATTTCCCAGGAACTATATGTTCCAAATTTAACTGGTATTGTTTCATCTTGTAGATAATTTTGCGCTCGATGTTAACGTACATAGAAATCTGCTTAAAACTAGCATCGTATATATTTGAGCCAGCTGTCTTGTTTGAGCTAAATGGTGCATATGGGTCACAATTCCGTTTAATTGTGTTAGTTAAGTTGGCTTTATGATGGGAAAATCCTGCTTCAGTACAGATGCAGTATGTGAAATTTTAATCGATTTTGTCTTTCGGTAAATGGACAATTTTAGATCAGTAATTTTTTTGCGCGTCTTCCTTCATATATTTTGGCCAAAAATGAACTTGGTCTTAATGTTGGAAGACTAAGGTTCGAATGAGTAGATTAGTAATAAAAATATATGATCCTCAACACGATAATCGTTAGAAATTGTTCGATTCTGTGTTGCGAGTCAGTTGAAGTGTTGTAAATGACACTTATCGATTTTGTCGCTGGCTCGGCAACCCTTTTGCCAAGAGGACATCTAGTAAATAATGCCATACATGCATGCATCCTAAACATCGATATACTACTTCCAAGAAAAGCATGAAAACCGATACAGTTAATATTGCCTTTAACTCGGTATCAGGAAAACCCACAGGAAATTACGACAACACGTGAATATGCCAAAATATCCAGAATATGGTTTGTTTCTTTTTTTAGTTTATATCCTCTACTACCGCAATTAGGGCACGTAGTTGCAGACCTGGTGTCTTACGTATCTAAAATTCCTGGCGATCAATGACAGAGTGAATTGCAAAACTGCCATTGGAATCGTGGAAAATTCCCAATTTTTAAAATTTGGCCGTGAACTTATTACAAATATGCAAAACGAAATTTATCAACACTCAGACAGCCAATTGTAGTAGTGGAAATCTAAGTTTGTATATGCCAATACCGAATTGGAATTCTTTAGAAGTGTCCGAATTTTAATATGTTGGATATTGAGGCCATATTTTTTGTTTTTTGGTAACAGAACTAGCTAATGGTTGGAAATGTTATTTTTCTTAGACTGCAGTAGCAATCAAGATTCTGATTCCGGCAGTTCTGACTCCGAGAGTGCGCAAGGGCAGTCGTTGGACGCGGTCTCTTGCGGTAGCAAGCGTGACCGTAGAGGCAACCGTTGTAAGACTAATCCGTCTCCTCGATTACGTACGCACGTAAGTTAGGTTTTACCCATTTGCTTTCTAACGCAGCCGGATCGCAAAAAAGGAAAAGGATTGTGATTGCTGACGAGAACGAACTTCGAATCCCCATCGAGCACGGTTGGAGGCGGCAGACGAAGATCCGTACTTACAGTTTCAGCGGCGCAAGAGGAGAAGTGATCTACTTTGCGCCGTGCGGCAAGAAGTTGAAAACCTACCCCGAAGTGATCCGGGTCCGTCTCTCTGTTACCGCATTCACCCTTTGCGAGTAACAGCACTTGTCTAAAAAAATATTCGTTTTTACTTCCAACACAGTATCTGGACAAGCACTCAATCACAGACCTCATCCGGGAAAATTTCAGTTTCAGTGCCAAGCATAATATCGGTGAATTTCTCGATCCTCAAGAAGGCGGAAAAGTTAGTACGAAACACATCGCAAATGGTCAGATAGGCATGATTCTGATTTTTGTCCACTTATTTTTACCGCGCAGCACGTGCTGATTGGCGAACATGAGGTGTTGGCTCGGATCGAGGAGTACCGGGCTTCTAAGGGAAGGAAGTACTACTACTATCAACCGGCCCAGCAGAAGAGCGAGCAGCTACGTGGAGAGAAACATCGGCGCAGGGAAGAGATGAAACACCAGATGAGGCTAGAAGAGCAGGGTCTGTTTCAATCTCAATCAAACGTGTTTAGTTATGATGGTAACCATTTATTAATTGTTGTTTTTTTTGTTCTTGCAGCTGCCGAATTGAGAAGGCAGAAGGAACATTTGCGATTCCTGAAGCAGCAGGAGAAAGCCGAGCGCCAAGAGCAGATTCGGGCTGAGAAGGAGATGAGAACACAGCAATTGCTCGAGGTATTTATCGCAGCGTATGGAGGGTAACGCGCTAAAAGCCAATTTAGGCGTTAGAAAATATAGTAGAACTCCATGCAGGGCATCTACTGACATACAATTCCTCGGTTTCCTTTGAAAGTTACAGTAGTCCTGAAGAATGCAGTAAATTTTCAATTTGGTGGTGGATTTTTTCGTAGATTTCAAAATTGGTTTAGTTTTTATGCAATCACGTGCAATTCAAAGATGCATTTTGTCCTTTTTCATTTGCCTTAAGTCATGTAATATGTAAGAAGGTCATGGATATCCTGGAAAGTCATTGCAATTTATATTTTAAACTTGATAGACACCCAGTTTATAATTACTTAATTTTTCACAGATATTAAAAATCCCTTTGCCCAAAGAGTAGAAATGTATTTTACTTATAATTATAACATAAAAGGTGTTCTGCTGTGTTCATTGCAGAAGCTGGTTATTGATTAAGTCTGTTGAATTTCTCATCATGGATGTTGATATTAATTAATTATCGGAGTAATAAGCATGGGAGCAAATGTTCTATCTGCTTTTCTTTGCAGCTTTGCTTTCTAGAACATTCGCATTTTGTAACTGGCAGTTTTTCAGTATTAGTGCTTTGTGTTGTATATTGCACATTGGGCGTGTTCTACCGAGGTTTCGGAATTGCGTTGTTTGTGCGGAATGGATCTTTCATACCAGGGCTTTACGTAGTGTGCGAATGTGCTTAATTTGTTTTGGGCGTATGGTACGATTTGTTTTTTTTTACCCGAATGTGCATATTTATTTTGCGATCGCTATCTTGCGAGCAAGAAAAGCTAGGCTTTTGCAGATTGATATGGTTTGCGGAATGTGAGATGTGTGTTACGTTTGTCATTTAGGAGAAAGAGCTTAAGAAGCAGAAAGCTGTAGAGCAGAGGGAACAGGTATGCATGCATATATACTGCTATTAATCGGCATCTTGACCGAAATCATTTCAGCTGCGCTATGTAATTCCTACCTCAACAAATATAACTTTGCGTGTGGGAAAAAACAAAACTACCGGGCATGGGTGTTAAAAAGTTACTAACCAACAGCAGTGCATTTTGCTTGTACTCTATATGTAATTTGCGATTTCCTACCGGCTTTAATACCGCGGCCAAGGATTGTCCAGAAACGTCGCAAGGTGGTGGGTTTCGTACAATACGGGCTGGGTTTCTGGACAATTTCCTCGAAGAAAGAAGGGAACAAACTTAAAATTCCCATATGAAAAAGTATGTAATTTGGTTGATAGGAATTGCAGAAGCGTAGGGAGTTGCTGATGATGATTGATTTGGTAAGGTTATCCTCGTTATCGATTGCCTATATCATTGCGACTGTATGTTGTACGCTAACGTTGCGGTCCGTGCGCTAGGAACGAGAGAGGAGACGGCAGCATATGATCTTGGTGAAGGCTTTGGAAGTTCGCAAGAAGCAAGAGGTACTGTGGCTTTTTTACAATTACCACAGTAACAGATTGATTTATTTAATGTAATCCCTTTGCGCGTGTTGTTTTCATAGGAGAGGGAACGGCTGAAGGAGGAAAAGAACACGGAGAAAAGGTTAATAAAAGAGAAGAAAATGGTAAATTTTGCTGGTGTTTCTTTTCTTTTGGTAATTATTTGGGTGCGGTAACTTATTTTACGATTGTACGGTGAATAGGAACAAAAGCGACTCGAGCTGCAAATTATACGCGAGATGAAGAAACCCGTTGAAGATATGGAACTAACAGACGCAAAAGTAAGTTCGGTGGTGTTGCTCATCTGGAAAATAAGCGTGTTTGGTAAATAATTTTTGACAATATCAGAGAGTTTAATAATTCTCGGAGAAGTCAGAAATTTGTTAAGTGTTGAAAATGTAATGTAATTTGATGGCTAACGGGAAAACAAATCATGGAATTCTTGACATTCAAAAATTCCTTGATTGGTTTTCTGAAGAATTCTTTACCCAATCTGGAAAGTGAAATAACAATTTGTATCTATTTATAATTTCGGCTATTTGTAACTTTTCATTTTACCATCTGGAAAATGAAGATTTTGTCTGGGGAATTTTGATTTTAAAACCTAACAAAATACATCGGCAACCCAGAAGTTTATTTTAATACCGTATTCTATTTAGACACTACCGTTGTTGGAACGCATACCTGGAGTGAGACTGTCCGGCAAGGCTTTTGCCGATATCCTCATGGTCTACGAATTCATACACAATTTCGGGGAGACATTGGGATTCGGTAATCTTGAGCTTTCACCACCCTCCGCATCCCCTCTTCCGTCTCCAATTTGCTTACCGTGTTTCAAATTCAGATATGGAAAACTTGCCGGCTCTCAACACGCTCCAAATGGCTCTGCTGAACGACGAAGCCGCTGAGGAGGAACTAGTCACCATCCTTCACCATCTGCTCACTTGCGCCATCGTCGACCCGGGAATGCCGTCTGGCCAAAAAGTACGTTTCTTTCTACACGTGGGGGTTCACAGCATTAAAAGAAAAATAGCACGAGTTGAAACGCAACCCGTTTGCGCAGAACACGACAGTGTTGGGTCAGAGCTTGAAGAACGTGGACATCACTAGCGGCACCGTGTCCGAAGTGCTGAGGATATTCATCCGGGCGCATGAGCCGAAGGATGGGCCGATGCAGAAGTGGATTGTCGATAAGCCGTTCATGGCACTCAACCCAACCCAGAAGTCCACCATACTGGCATTTTTGTGTAACGAGCTGCTGTGTAGTCGCAACGTCTGCCGACAAATCGACGCCAGCATCGAGTCCGTGAACGGGTTGCGGCGCGACAAATGGGTCATCGAAGGCAACATCAGGAAGTACGTCGATACCATTTAACCCTATAGTTCTCATGATGGGTATTACAGACCCAGAGCATTTCATAGTTGGTCTTGATTACCCATCAGTGCCCTGTATTGTGAAATGTCTATGAACGCAGGATGAGGTCGGTTCAGATGCGCAAGATGGTGCGTCTGCAGAACGCGAAGGTTAACAACAGGAGCGCCGAGAGGCTGTCGGACGAGAGTAAATGCGCAAGGTCCGGCATGGACAACGCAGCCGTCGACTCCGACAACAAGGAGAAAGGGAGCGTAAACGAAGGCGAGGAAGAAGAAGATACCAAAAACGACAGCGGCAACGAAAGCGATGGCTCTCATCGTACCGCGCAAGGAGATGTTCACGACAACGAACCGGAAGACGAGGTGAAGAGTGATCTATTTTTTGTGTAGAATCACACTTGTGTTTTCATCGATGATTTTGTTTATTGTTGGTGCAGGAGGAAGAGCCGGGGCTATCGCCGGAGGAGATCGAAAAGAAGATAGAAAGGCTGTCCAAGCAAATGAACCTTTTCCGGAGAAAGTTGACGAAAGCGTCCCAACAGCTTCGGGCTCTTTCCTTTGGCCAGGACCGCTACAAGAGGCGTTACTGGCTCTTGCCTCGTGTCGGCGGCGTGTTGGTCGAAAGCATGGAGTCGGGCGATTTTGCGTACGACTCGGTAACTGATGCCGCGCGTGACGGAGTCAGGAAAGAGTCGGAGACCCACGCAGACAAACTGGACGAGGGTGTCCCTTTGTCCGTGCCGAACGAAGCAGCGGTAGTTTCGGACCGAGAACACGATCTCGAGCCGGACTCTGCTCGCGCGGACAATGGTGTCGGGCCGTGGTTCAGCCTTCTTCCTAGAGTGCCCTGCGATGGAACCACGTTGACGCGGATTAAGCAGGAAGAACATTCCGTGGTACGAGACTAGCGAAATTTTATTGATGATTGTGGCATAAATGATAAACGATTCGCTTTTCTGTAATTAAAATCCCCTCTGAACAACATGAAAGTAATTACAAAACATGTTTAAAGTTGAAAATCAGGCTTTGATGTTTCCGTTCAACTTGACGCGAAACTTCTCTCTGATCACGTGGCTCCCGTGATTATTCCTACTAGGTTCTGATCTGTGGGACCTTTTCCCGTTTTATTAGGATTGCTCCCCCGGCCGATCCGTGTTCGGGGACAGCGTTGGGGCTTCTTCCGGGAGAACGACTCCGTGCCTCGCTCATTCCACTCCGCTACCCGCAGTGTCGGATCCAAATTTCCAATGCAAGTTCGAGGACGCGGCGGCAACCTTTTCGAAGTCGGCTTTTGGGTTGCAAGATTCGCCGGTGGGCTGCGACGAGTCTCGAGACCGCAACGAAGCAAAACCAATACCCAAAGGTAAGATGGTTTGTCGACATTTATTGTAGTAGTAATAATTTTCATCACCATTAACATTACTGTATGTGTAATGTGCTTCCTTTTATGTATGCACACCTCATAGAATGCAAAAATACATTTAACATGTTATTAATTCGATGCATTTCTTTGTCGTGCAGAGTTTCGGCGCGGTTGGTGGCGGGTGGCAGATGCAAACCAGCTGAGGTCCGCGTGCCAGACTTTGCATTCTCGCGGCATTCGGGAAAAGTTGCTTCAGAAGCAGTTGGAGAAGTACTTGGATATCGCGTGCGAAGCGTGCAATAAACCGTCCGAAGAAGGTGAAATCTCTCACTTTCCCGTACCGTAGCGAAGGACACGTTGAACTTCGACTGATGTAGTATTTTTTATTTTTTGTCCATCCGTAGCGCTGAGCCTTGAGATCACGGGTACGGACAAAGGTTCTTGGGTGAATGATGGGGAAGCCCCGGAAGAAGACGACGGTCGGAGTTGGTCTTATGAGACAGCGCTGCGGGTCGATTTGGCCATCGTGGAACAAGTGGAAGCCCTGGAAGAGAGGGTTGCTGGCGCGAGCATGCAAGTCAAGGTGAGTAACGTCTAGTGTCGTGTTGTGCTCTACTCTAATGTCAAAAAATATCTACCACTGGTCTAGAAAGGTTCTTCATTTTTTGACGGCTCCATTTGGGCAATTGCATATGGACATATTTGTAATGTACAATTTGTAGTCTTGGAAGATACCGCCCAAGATCACGGAGGAAGACGGCATCAAGTTCCGGCCTGTTTGCGTGGCATTTGAAGTGGACGAAGACGAGGACGAAGGTTCCAAGATGATCATGTGTCCGTTGGACGTTGCCAAAGAGAGGCTCTTGAATTTGGAGGCCGCCATCGAGAGGAGGTACCTCAAACCTCCGCTTGGCCACGGGTAAGAATGATCATTGTGACGAAAACTTTCATGTCTTACCCACCGAAAATACGATTTCAGATTACGAGCTCTTTTTTTAGAATCATTGATCCAAGTTACCATTCCAGGGCACCGGAAGCGAACGTGTCCGCGAGGTCCAGTATCCAGCATAGTTGCCACGGGGTAAACGGAGAAGCCGAAGAGGCCGGACCCGAAGACGACTCCTCTCCGCCTCCTCAAGACGCGGCTCCCGGCTTGCTGTCTTGGCGGAGCGCGGTTCTCGCTTGCAAGACGTCTTCGCAGCTCGCTTTGTGCCTTAACTACTTGGAAAACACAATAGCTTGGGATCGGTCGATCATGAAAGCGGTGGGAGACAAAATCAATGCATCTGTTATCGACCTGTAACTGTTTTTATTAGATTTTCTTTGGTAATTTTTTCCCACAGAGCTGCCAGTTCTGCAACAGCGGTGACAACGAAGGCATGCTTTTGCTGTGTGATGGCTGCGACAAGGGCTATCACACTTACTGCTTCAAACCAAAGATGGAGTGCATTCCTGATGGTGATTGGTTCTGCTACGAGTGCGTAAACAAGGTGAACCATCTTAAACACAACTACCAGATCAAATGTCATCGTTTATTACGGGAATCGGAGAACAATTTCGCGTATTGCCCCAAACCATATTTATTTACTTGAAAGGGATAAAATCATAAATAACTTTAATTCCAAAGGTTTATTGAATCTATATGTACGGAGAATCCGGTCTGAATATAAAATGTATAAAATAAACATGAGAAATAAATAATAGGTAATATAAATCTAATAAAAATAAATCGAAGCAAATAAGGCATAAGCTAAGATTGGATCTACCGTGTAAACAGTACTGGATTTCATTAATTTTGGTTGGAATTGTTTCAGGCTGCTGGAGACAGGGACAGGGTTTGTGTGTTGTGCGGAAAGAAAGGCAAGAACCTGTGCTACTGCGACGGTTGCCCGAAAGCGTTTCACATCGAGTGCATGGATCCCCCGTTGTCGAGGTCTGGCAATAGTTATAATGATACGCATTGCGTTTTGTTCGGTACAATCGTACTTGAACGTAGATTTTTGTTTGCAGGATGCCCAAGAACAGGTGGTTTTGCTGGCATTGTGCGCAGAAGGTAAGGTACAAAAGCACACGAGCATCGTTAGTTGGACGTGCGCACCGATCGAGTCGCTGTAAGTTTGCCCCCTTTTTTTGTCGCATTCAGAGTGGGAAAAGCAAAGGAAAAAGTAAAAAGGCCGACAAGAGCAAGGATCATGGTCACTGTGCCGACAAAGACGAAGGCAAGAAGAACTCGAGGGAACAACGCAACGAAAAGAAGAACAAGACGGTGGCCGTCAAAGATTTGGCCCCTTGCAGGTTTGCATGATTTCATCAATTGCCACTCTTGCAATCTAAGGAATTGGTTGATTGCGACCTCTTCAGTGTCTATCATTATAAGTTGTATAATGAATCTTTGTCCCCGAACGGCCCTAGAGTTTTGCTATCGGAAATGGAAAGTCACGAGGACGCGTGGCCGTTCCTTTTGCCAGTGAACACAAAGCACTTCCCGACGTATCGCAAGATTATCAAGAAACCGATGGACCTGAACACGGTCAAGATGAAGATAGCCGAGGGACAGTGAGTGGTTTCCATTCGCTGTAGTTATGTAATTTGAACCGTGTGTGCAGCAATCCGTCGCTTTCGGCTTTTCAGATGCAAGGGGCGTGAGGATTTCTTGAAAGACGTGCGCCAGATATTCGACAACTGCGAGACGTTCAATGAGGACGATTCTCCGGTGGGAAAAGCCGGTCACAATCTAAGGGCTTACTTCGAGTGCCGGTGGGCGGAACTGACCGCCAAGTGATGCCAAGTTGCAGCTGCCAAGGTTGTGATTCGCCAGTAAGGCAGCCGATCATCTGCCGTCTATTTATTAATTACCCACATTTGCCCCCTCCAAAACACAAACAAACAAACGACTCAAGTCAGAATATGCAAGCTCGAAGTATGCAGGAAGATCCTCTTATTTTTTAGAGTGAAGCAAATCGAAATTATTTTGAGAGGAAGTGTTTATTTAGGTAGCAATATAGAAAAAGCCCGGCCCAGCTTTACCCATTTGTCCAGGTTAATACTATAAATTATTGAGCATCGATGTTTCTCGTTCCAAGCTTGCGGCATGTTGGACGTAGACCGTCCGCTAATAATAACGTTATTTCTCTTTTTTTGTATTTATTGCAACTCGCTGGAAAAGAAAACTTTGACCGCGAGTTGAAGGATGGGAAGGGAAGGAGGGGGGATGTTCAGCGTCCGTAAGTGTTTCTATTTATTGGAAAAAAGACATATCATTACGAATTCACCTCGCGTCAATCCAATTGATTGTAGTCATGTTACCATAATCATAATGCGTGGAAACCGCTTAAGCGACCAACACCATTCTTGCAAATAGTGGGTTTTGTTCTAGAATCCTTGGACCAGTGTTGCATTTGCAGTTACTCACAATAACATTCTTTATTTTGAAGGGCCATCTGCAAATTTCGATAACTAAGAAAAACATATTCCCCTTGCTAGCAATAATGTGATAAGTTTGCAAATTTTATTTTGGGAACTTTCACCCAAGGTTTCTTTTTCTGTTCATTCCCAAGAATTCTTATTTCTATTTTACTGTATATGATTGTAAGTTTATACGGTGTTTATTGCATATTGGTTACGTATACAGGGTTGCGCAAAAGCAACCGTACACTTCACCGTTCAATACTGGTAATTTACTTAATTTATTCAACAAATGGTAAAATGTTTCCTGATAACATTAGAAAAATAACTGTCACCTTGATTGAATTGTGATATTTTCTTTTCTTTTCGCCAAACTCGTGGTTTGCCACGTAGATTTTCAATGTATCTGACCAAAAGCAGTCAGTATCAGGAATTAATACCTGATGTAGCCATTTTGAAATTTAACTTTAGGCTATTTCAATGAATAAATGGCAAGTGGTTTTAAATCAAAATAAAGCTAGTCTGGAAAATTGTTACGGTACTATGGAAAAGTTTGGGGGAAATGTGGAATTTCTTGCTTCTATAATTGTTACCGGGATGTGCTGATGGCCCTTTCACCGTGTTGTAGTTATAGCGAACGAGAATTCCGAGAGCTCACCGCAGCTCTGCCTTTCCAAGTATCGCGCAGGGAAAAAAAGCGATTTGTGGTATCACTGCTGGTCCATATTATTATAATGCTATACCTATACCTCCATGTGCCTCTATTGGTACTTAAGTACTGGTTTCTAGTATTTGCTTCGCTCCATTTCTCATTCATTACATAGTACTTATTGTTTTATTTACATTTACCTTGCAGATGTTATTTTTATTTGCCGCCCATCTTCAATACCATTCCACATAAACAATTGAGGTGTCATTTGAAAAGAAGCAAATTCACGGATTAGTGGACCAAAAAACTTGACGCGGCCGCGGTTTAAGCAGTAGTTGTTGTGTGGATGGCACGGTGTTTAACACCGATTAGATGAGTTGTCATATTTTTGTTTCTGGTAATTTTTTGCATAATGCAAGGAGTGTAGAAATGAATGTCACTATACTATACTATATAGTTGCGGTTGTCACAATTTCACGCGAGTATTTGTTCATACGGAAAGTCAGTTGTGCGATTTGTTTCATACGGTATCATTCCACATTTTTGATGGGTACGTGTGTTTGTATTTACAAGTTCACATTTTGTTGAAGTACTTAGTGAAATGGCATGGGAATTTTGATACACCACTGCCTTGTAATAGGTTATTATATAGTAATTAACTAGAGGACTGGCGCTCAGTATACATGTGTACGAAGAAGCATAACAATTAATAAATTCATCTGGCTCCTCGTAAACAAATTCTCAATTCTGGACAAACTAAACTTTGATGCAAATAACATTTCAATTAAATTAATATCAAAGTGATAGCAATGTATGTGCAGCATTCTGTGTATACAGGGTGTATACATGGTGTATTCATGGTCAATACTGACAGGGTATCTTCCCTGTGCATGAAAACAAGACAAAGTTCCTATAAACCCATGCCCCCAAACGCTTAGGTTTTTAAGTAGGACCTACATAAAATGTTACATCCATAATTCATGCTCCCCGCATCTTTCCATTTATCATACCCTGAAAGTTTGTACAAAGAGTTTTGAAACACCCTG
>WWPM01022925.1:0-17069 GCA_023279145.1 Glomeris maerens
AAATTTTTATGAAAAGGAGAGTAAACTTTTCATTCATTTCAGTAGTCGAATTGATAATTGGTAATGCTTAGAAAACTGTAATTTTCACTGTTTCTTTTATATAAATTACTATATTTCAATGCAGGGAGGTCCACCGGGAGCGCCACCCGAAGAGCGTTACGGTTCGCAATTGGAACAGTTGGCTGCGATGGGATTTCTAAATAGGGAAGCAAACATCCAAGGTACGTTTTGTTTGCAAACCAAGTACCGGTTACATGATTTATATATGCGGCATTGATTTCAGCACTGGTAGCAACTTTGGGCGATGTGAATGCTGCCGTGGAGAGGTTATTACAGCAGAGGCAAACCTAGAAATGTTTGCCGCAGGTGGTTATGTGAGTGATGGAACATTGTCAGGGGGCGTCATTCCACACGAATCAACAATTCCCAAATTTCTTTCTTGTCTTTTGGTCGTTTTAACCTAGATTTGTCTCCAGTGTGGTTACTCACCTAACCCTGTTGTGTGGATCCTTGCAAGTGGTTATGTCCGAAATTTGATTATGTAATATAATTGCCGCAGAACATTCTAGGCCTAATATTTCAGCAGAGAGTTCTGGCAACGATAGGCTTACCCCAGAATGTGCGGCGAACGGGGACTTTGAAGGTGAACTGATAAGGTATTATAATATTCCCTGAAACTTTAATCATACGCGACAGTGTAAATACACAAAATACTGGCGGAGATATAATGCGTCAAGTTTCTATGTTTACAAACATCGCTGATTTGGGTTTTAGCAATTAGTTTTAGTTTCTGTTGATTCAGTTGTCATCAAAATCTGGTCAGTAGTAGTATTTGTAAAAAAATATTCATTGTAATCTGTAAACCTTGTCAGTTCACCTTTAATAGTAAACGGCTAACCAGATATTATATGTAATATACCTTTGGAAAATGACCATGGCAGTTTCACTGTTTAAATGTGTCCAATTCCGCTGGCAAAAATCTAGTTTGACCATGAAAATGGATGGGTTGGATGAATTGACAAAAAAAAACGTTATAACACCACATTGGTGCAGGCTTGTTATTGCTGCACTGGTTCTTATTATTGACTAATATGAGAGGACATCTTCAATTCTGTAAGCCTTGAGAACAATTAATTTAAACGTGGCGTGAAAACTGAGTTGGCTTGCTTAATGTCGTTAGTTGTATTGATTTACTGTGAATTAAATTGCATCGTTAACTGAAGCTGCTTCTCAGATTAATAATAAATGGTTTAAATATTAGTGGTAGCTGGATTGAGTACAGATTTGTGTGGCTGTAGTTTTAGAAAAACAAAATATGAAATGCTGCAAGCTCAGTTGGCCACTTAATTAAGTACCATTAATGAATTTATTTTGCCTTTCTTTTGCTAATGAATTTTGTCATATTTTTGTCATTTCACATGGGATACTTTTCACTTATTTTAGATTTATTTATAGACTATGGCAAAATGCAATTCGACAGATAAACATTAGCAACCAACCAACGCAAAGTTTCGCCATTGTGTGCGACAAGGGCATTCCGTAAAGAAAGGTATCATTTTTTTAGAAATGCAAAGAAACGTTTATTTTCAAAAATGTTTACATCATTTTAAAGCTCCAAAATCCCCCTATTTTTCTACATTGTTGCCATTTTAGTTGGCGCGTTTTTGTATGACCATGTCATGGGTCTGGGATTACATTTCATTTTTGATGAACCGAGTCCCATTCATGCTCCTGTCCCATTTGAACAAACAGCTGAATCACATTCTGTATGGTGATCGCCAATTGCATGCGAAATAGGGATGACTAGTGCCAAAAATATGACTTTCCAGTGCTTGTAACTGAAATACAAGGTGAGACCGGAAAGTTCGGTGAATGACTCGAAAAAAGGCACATGGAGAAGTATTGCAGGAAAAACAATTTACTGTCCTTCAAAGTAGGCCCCCTGGGCCACAATGCACTTTTGACAACGTGTGTACAACTGTTGCAGGGCTTGTAAGAAGTTCTCTTTCGGTTCTCTTCAGAGTTGCCTTGTCACAGCAGCTTGAATATCCGGAATGTCCAGAAATCTGTCCTTTCATTGAAGATTTCAAATAAGGAAACAGAAAGTAGTCCGGAGGTGACAGGTCAGGGTTTTTTTTCGATGTTTTCGGGTGTGGTGCTGGTGGTTGGCCTCCCAGAACGAGGATCGTCTTCAAGAGATTCGAGTCCTTCCCGGAAACGCTTAAACCAGTCATACACGCATTTTCGAGTCACAGCTTCTTCCCCGTACACCTTCTGTAACATATCGTGGGTTTCGGTTGCCGATTTCCCCAGTTTGAAGCAGAATTTCATGTTGACTCGCTGCTCCATTTTGCACCTGGAATGACTAGTTTTCATGCAGCACTTTAGTAACTGTGACGTCACAAGGAAACGTCACACAATGCCTGTGCACATCACACATTTCTTAGCTTAGATATCAACATTCAATTCGCACGTATCGAAATGTTTCTAGGTTCCTTGAAATTCGTACAATCAGACCATTCACCGAACTTTCCGGTCTCACCTTGTATTTTGCACTATTTCATGGAAGATGACAATGAATTCCCTAACATCATTTTTATTAGTGCTGTAAAAATCAGGGTACCTTCAAAATGCATAACAGTTCATCTTATACTTGTTAGATACAAAAACTTCCCTTTTTGAATGCCAATGAAAGAGAAAGTATTGCTGATAGACAAAATTTATTTTTTGATAACAGAACATAACTTGAAATTTCGAATCAAAACTGCTTTTAACAAAATATCTTAAAAGGTGGTGTTCCCTGGTCTCTCTATGCACTGATGCAACCGATTTATGAGGATTCCCTCTACACGGTCCAACATGTTCACTGGAATTTGGGCGATTTCATGCTGAACACCATTCTTCAGCTCCACCTTCTGGTATCCCCATAGAAAAATCACATGGGAATAGGTCAAATCGAGATGAACAATATGAGGAAGATTGCCCTCAACGTTGGCATCGAAGCTGGGGCTGTTGCACCATCCGGTTTGAAAAAATGTGTATATTATGTTGTAAACAAACACACCTAATAATTTAACCGCTCAACATACTTGTAGAAGAAAACACTACAGAGGCAGTTATTCAGAACGGTACTTGTTATGAGCACCTTGCCTACCAGGATTAGGTACGTACCCCCTGCACTTGCACTTCTGCTTGAGGAACTTTTAATTGCCGTAAAAGCTTACTTTTGGCCCAAGATTTCTGAAGATCCAAAGCAAATTCCTCACCAAGACAGAACAAAATTTATTCCTGCCACCGCCCTTTGTCGTTCTTACAAGACAAAAGGCAACAGCAAAATGAGAACATTGTTTACATATTTTAAGACATCCGGCCGCATGAATTCTTTCTCACAGCACCCAGGGTTATGAAATATTACACAGAATGTACTTTATTATTGTCGCTTAGTTTGAAAGTAACAGTATTTATTCTGTTGAAGTTGCATGATTTCCAAGCGAGTCCAACATAATTTAACTACTTACAAAGTTATAATTCTTATTGATAAAAAGAACCTGTTGCATCCGCATTGGGGACACCTGCAAAATTTGAGAAGAATGTAAAGAATCAATTCCAGAAAAAATATGCTCTGACTGAGTGCTCACAGCAGGAATTGTAAGAATTGCATTGGCAAGCTTTGATAACTTAGGAAACACATGACTATTTTTCCTCCACCACTCAATTGGGTCCAATATTTTTTCGCATATCTGTCGATACATAAAAACTTCTACGTCAATACTATCTGTACTGATTGCTGTAATTGTGTTCCTTTTCAACATTTCCAATTTCATTTTCTTCCAACCTGGACTGTCATTATCAGTTGTCGGCAGATCTACTTCCATCTGCGAAAGGAACTCGCATAATCAATTCAAGTATAATGCTAGATATTATAATACAAAGTCGTTAATATTCGTACATGAGAATCTAATTCGTCAGACAATCTCCAGATCCCGAGACTATTTCCAATTCTTTTAAGAAACTCCAACTTTGTTTCTTCTTTGCTGTTAAGGTGCTCCAGTACTAATTCAAGGTTTTGAGTAGAGGGATCGAGAATTGCACCACAAACATTGATATCACAAAGATCAAGTCTCTTGGTTAAATTGTCAAGTAAAATAGTTATTGCTTTTCGCTTGATTCCCACAGATGTCTCCAACATGTCTTTCAATCTGAATAAGTGAAAACGCATGATAGAATTCTTGATATTTAGTAAAATGCAACATACCCTACTTTTTGGAAATGTCGGATCGTAAAAGGAGAACAACGCTGATTGGTGGATACGACGATCCATGCAAGATATCTGTGGTAACTTTAATTGTCTCCAGGATTTCAATGATGTCTTTAGCTAGTGAGCAATCGTCTTCGTTCAAGATAAGATGAGGAACATTCAAAATTCCCAATGCTCTCTGAATGATGTCTGACAATGAAACAAACATGCAATCATTGAGATGCGGTACTGAGGTGCAAAATAGGTGTTTAGATTTGTAGGTTGTCTTAATACGTTTTAGAGGTGGAAAGTAAGTAACTTGAGACAAATTTATAATCTTAACTCGCATTTCTTGCCTACCATGTATAAATTAAAAACAACTGGCACATGTAAATATATGAACCCGAGTTTCATTTCTATAACATGTGCTATAATTCTTCATCAATTGGCGCAGGGAAAAATTCAACGATTACTTTGAAACGCATTTAAATTGTCATACAATTCTGCGAAATCTAAGCATTAGCTGGTAAATTAAAGTATGGCAGATTTTGAACTGTGTACCCTACAAATTATTAAAAAAAACTCGATGGAACATATCAATGTATTTTTGTGATTGCAGCTTTTCTAATTACAAGCAAATCAAGCTGATTTTAGAGACATGTTTTGTTTATTAATAAAGTTTATGCCTATTCATGCGTTTTTTAAATTGACCATTTCAGCATTACTTTTTATATTGAATAATAATGGGTAACAGCTAGTTCTACTAAAACTAATGTCCTATGTTTTCCAATATTTATCACTTTTCCCCATTGAATACTTGCTCAAGTTACCCACTTTTCTGGTAGCAATGTCACAAACATTCAAAAGTATGGCCATGAAGGCACATGACCATTCAGTTAATATTAGGAAAACTCCTTTTCACTCAAAGTAGGTTCAAACACCTATTAACACAATAGGATCTTATGTAAACATGGCCAGAGTTTCGGCTCATTCTCAGTCTCTCATCAGATGTCAGAACCTAATAATTATTTTTTTTGTCACCAAGCTGAGGTCAGATTCGAACTTGAGTTTCCTCGGCAGCGACGAGTAGCTCAATATTCTCTGCCAAGCTGGCAACTGGTCATCCTTGGAGAAGGAATCGTTAAACTACTTTGAGTTCAGCGGAATTTTCTTAATATTAACTGAATTATCACAAACATTCCCTGTGGTTTACGGGA
Source organism: Glomeris maerens (assembly GCA_023279145.1). Taxonomy (NCBI): domain Eukaryota; kingdom Metazoa; phylum Arthropoda; class Diplopoda; order Glomerida; family Glomeridae; genus Glomeris; species Glomeris maerens. The sequence continues at coordinate 5,455 of WWPM01022925.1, forward strand.
AAAAATATTAAAATCATTTAACATGGAACCTTAATGCATTAGTTTCATACACACCATTATTTAAAACAACACTTTTCAGCATTTCCAATAATGTCATCCATTTTGTGCCAAAATCAACAAACTCGGTCCTCGGTGAGACTTTGTTTGGATTAGAAACCCGCAATGCCTCAGCATTAACATCTTGCATTCCTTTCCCATCACATTCAATCCTTCGATCTGAAACAAAGTGAAGCCAATTTAAAGTATGTTTAAATATGTGACGAAAACTACAGTGAAGACCACACGAAGAGACTGACAAGAGGTGATGGGTCTTATACGGAGAAGATTTTATGGGTAATTTCTCTTTAAAACCAACTGACTGAACATTCCAGGAAAAAGTTTTACAGGGAAGTTCATCTATTCAAGTAATTATGTACTACTGTACTAACAGACGGCTTCCAAGTCTTGTAGCATTTGCGACAGTGCAACGCTGCTGATATGGTCACTATAAATGATTTTTTGGTGCCTGTAAATTATTGTCCGTAGGCAGCAGCGCACTTTGATTAACAACTCTTGCATGCTGCATGTATCACTGTGAGTAAACAGGTCTTTCACCAACAAGCTGATGCAATGCGCTACGCACGAGCTTCCATTCACGTTTAATGTTTGGAATGCTCCCGCGATACTCTCATCACCCTGTGATACATAGGCAACAATTGAAGCCTTTTCCAGGTTGTAATCGTCTAAAATTGATTGTAACCGATTTAAAATAGAACCACTTGTTACAGGATGTTCAAACATTGCCGTTTGCAGACACAAGCTCTTCAGCTCCCATTCCGCACTAATCCAATGAAGGTTGAAAGTTACGTAAGACAGCCTGCGGAAATCATCCGTCCAAGAGTCGCACGAGATGGCAAATAGGACTATCTTCGGTAGGACAGTTTTAAGCATGTGTTCGTGAATGGCACTGTAAATGTAATTTAGCGCAGTGTTATTGATCATAGAGGAATTAGGAAGGCGCTCGTCTTCCTTGAGGATGTTGTATTTGGTGCAGAACTGGCGGAACCCTTCTTTGCATAAGGCATCGGCAGGGAAGAGGTCGCGAGAGATCCACAACGCGAGGTCCAGTGCTAGATGAAATTCATTCTTTTCGCAGTCGGCAGCAGCAGTGGATGACTGAGCACTCCATGCGTGCAATTTCACGTGTTTCTCATCCGAACGATTCACCAATTTGATGGAGGTATTGTGTTTGCCGGTTAGGTGAAAGCGCAGTGAATGTGTGGCTGTGCTTGCATTGTACCTGAAATTGTATTATGAAATGTGATATTTGCTCTAAAAGACAATGAGTGGTGTCACAGGCTGTCAAGTGGAAAATGCAAAAAATAGATAGGAATATAAGAAAATTCAAAGCAACCATGGTGGGGTATGAGAATTTAAAAACCGTTTATTTATAACAATTAAACATGTTACCAGACTGGAAGTTATAATCTTGGCTTCTTGTTTGAAATGGGGCAAGCACAGTAGCTGCAGTGTTCCTGTGCCTTGCAGAATTTGATTTAAAACTGAATTGCCAAAAGCATTTTCCTTTTTCACACCATGCACTGGATTAGCAAACACCCATTTTTTTCTTTAGTTAAATAGCTAAGAACCGTGAAATGATGCTTTTAATTTCCAGGTGGCATGATTAAGTTGATTATAATTCAGACCTATAACATGTGTACAAGTGACAGCAGCATAAATGTTTTTGCCTCTTCATGCAGTTCTTTGGACTCTTTCCATCGAACCATATTACGGTACTAATTTTTGCTATTTGTCAAAAACAGTTAATTTTACCGTAAGCTGAATTTTACAACGTGATAAATAACTACAATATATTTTTATTATAATCTTACATGCAGTTGTTTTGTTTCACTTTAAATTTATTAACTATGGTTAAATATGAAATGAATTTAGCTTAATTATATTCAGTAATATTCGAGATCTCGTGTACATTTGTTGATATATTTTAAAAATCCTATTTATTTTAAAATATAATACAAGTCGTACATATGAATGTGATTGAAAATCTTTCACGTGAGGTCACAATTCCCTTGACTAGGGTATATAATTATGCTCCTACATAATCACAAGAGGTCACATTTGATTTGCCCCGACCATACTCTGTCCAAAAAAAGTGGCGTCATTATGCAATGATCTGAACGTAAATATAAAACCAATTTCACAGGCGCAGTTTCAAAATACAGTTCGTACTTAAATTTTTGTTTATTATTAAAATTACCTTTTCACAGCTTTTGCAGCAAAACATTGTCTACAGTAAATATGTTTAGAATCGATACACTTGTTCCCTCTGAATAACATTCCAAAAAACCTCCATACTTGACTGGATAATCTTGTTTTTGTTAAGCTTTTTATATTCAGCTTGTGATTTTCGTTGCAAAGTTCAGCTTTTACAAGAGCAACTTCATTTTCGTCTTGAAAATCAGTTGTGTAAGCTTTGCGCAGTGACCGGTCTGCCACTGCCATTGTTGCTTCATATAACAGCCCTGAGCCAGTCAATAAATAATATACTCTTGCAGTACACTATGAAATGGCATATACTGTGAGATTCGTCCCAAGTGTGGTGTGCAGAGCATCATGGGAAATGGTGTGACGTCACTCGTTTCCCGTGCTTAGAACGTCGCACCCACACTGTACCATATAAACCACAGAAATTGTTTTCATTAGCATTGTGAAATAGCTAGGAAACAGTAATGTTTCCTTCCCAGACATGGACGGTTTGCTTTATGCTATTTTATAGCAAATTGTTTATGTTTTTGTGCATGAAATTTTATTTACAAAATATTTTTCCCTTCAAAACCTATTTGCATAGAATAAAAATACTCCGCATAATTGCTCACAGCATCTCATGTTTGCTGCACACATCTTTTAAGATCTAATGTTATTCTGGGTCAGTTACAAAACGTAAAGTTTTGCTGGGAATTGATTAAAGAAATATTAGTTCTTTATCATTGTGCATATTTGAAAATAATTTAACTCAATTTCTACTGTGAAGTAAGTGGCGCAAAGACCAAAGTCCAGCCCACAGAATGTTGGTTTCCGGACTCACACCTATGCAGGCAAATTTTAGCACATTATGCACATTATACCACTCAATTATTTAACACTCCTTTAATTTTGGCAACTTGATTTGTTAGTTCAACAATTTCGAGTTTCTCCTTCAGAGTAGGTACGTATATGATTCCCTGGTTTTGCTGATTTTGTAAAAATGTTCCGAATTATCTCTAAACTATACAGTCAATTGCAACCGCCTACTTTATTCCAAACAATTCTGCATATTTTATACATGTTCAATATTTTTTCACAGCTTGTGGCCAGTGATTTTTTAAGTCTCAAAAGTAAAGCTATATAAAAATAGTATTCTATAATTAAATTCTCGAAATCCTTTTGAAATTCCAAAAATGGGGGGTGGGTATATTATAGGAATAGCGTTACGTAATTTGTAGGGGGTATTTCGAGATATGTGGGTGTCAAAAAAACTGTAAAAATAGCGTTGCATAATTTAAGGACAGCTTCTTGATAAAATTTAATAACTAATATCTAAGATATTTTAATATCTAAAATAACGAAAATTTGTGAAATGCTACCTTATTAATATTTTACGCATATTTTCATTTAAATTGTGAGATGAAAAAATACATTGTCATTTCCATCGACATACAAAACAAAAATCATAACAAACGTTTGCTCTTTTTCTCTGGCCCGCTTCTGTTCCCAAAATTAACTGGGAATCAATTTTTTGAGACGGAATACAAATAGGAAAAAAGAAACAATTATTTCTGGCAGAATCAATCAGTCCATTCATGTATTTATCATGGGTTGCCAGGAATATGACAGCACTTTTCTGGCACGTGCACAATGGTCACGTGTTGCACGATCCAAACCACTGGGCACGCGTAAGCCCTATTGTGCATTTATTCTTGCGTGTGGATTAAACGCGATTATTGGAAACTTGAACAAATCGGAATCTATACGAACACGCCCTCTTTTTCCTACCAATCTATCATGTATGACGTCTCTGCTCGCAATAAATATATAGCCGTAGAATGACAAGATGGCCGCCGCACGTGGCTGCCAACTTTACTATTAATTCTAATCGGCATTCAATCTGCTGTACACGTGCTTTTCTTCTATTTGACAATTTGTCAGTCATTGAATCGGAGTGACGGAAGTGGTGAACCCATTTCCTTCCGGTCGTGCTACTTCCTTCCTTCACGTCACTGTCAGAGTTTTTCCCTTCTTGATTCTGGACTGGCGCTTAACACACCCTCGATTGTTACATCGTTTCCAAATTGGGAGGTAAAAATCTTAGGACACTAGTTGCAAGCATGCAGCAAACGCGTTTCAGGATTAATATACCTCCCAGAACGAAACTAACTTCATGTAAAACACTGAGACAACTCGGAATCTCGTGAAATACTTATGTCTCGCACAAATAAATTTCTGTAGTGAGAAGTTAGTCATTGTAAGGGCATAAGATCACTGGCAAAGCAATTTTTGTTTTGACATACTACAATGGTGAGAGGCTATGGTACTCACCGAAATCTAGCACCCGATGGTTAGATACAAGGGTATTCACTGGAATCCAGCATTAGTTCCTGAATATCAAGCATTCTAACAAAAATGGTGCATTTCCAAGCGCGATTGCTTCCCAGAAACGAGGGAATCTGTTCTCATCTGCAAAAAATGGAACAACGGATTCCCACTGATTTCAGTGCCATCCGCTATGATTCGGAAAAATTGTTTCCAATAAAAGTTACTTATTTTTGAATGTACTTTCATATTCCAGCAAAACAATTGGGGGTTCCCATTTGAAATTTGATAGTTACCCCTTGCCCCACCCATAAAGAGAGGTGGGGGCGGGCTAACTTTAGCACACACGGATTAAGCCCTTACAATGATTAACTTCTCACTTCAGAAATTTATTTGTGCGAGACATCCCGAGTCGAAATTTGAATTCTGTTTTGATTCTTGCAATTCTGTTTTGATTATATTTTGATTCTTGTGATTGCCGTGAACCTATTTTGATGCTGTTAATTCTTTCTAACACCTATTTTGATGCTGTTAATTCTTTCTAACACCTATTTTGATATTGAAGCCTCTGGTGTCCCTAAAACGGAAGTAACTCAGGTTTCCAGCATCAAACCAGAATCTTGGAATATATTAGGAGCATACAGAACTCAAATTCCATTTTAACACCGGTGTCCCTAAAATTTAGGGCTTTCAGATCTAAAATGGATTTTTAATTTCGACTCGGGATATTTCGCGAGATTCCGAGTTGTCTCAGGTTAAATGAAACACCCGGTATATTAAAACATATGCTACTTGCATACCTCATGCATGCTGCGTAATTTTGAAAGAGGTTGCATAAGTTTGTATAATAAATAAATACGTAATTACCGCTACTCCGTAACGTTAGGTAGTTAAGTTTTTCTCTTGCCACATGCATTTCATATTCATCTCGAAACTTCCCCCAATCTCATAGCTCACTTGTATGCCTGTTTTCTACTTGACACTATGTGATACATAGTTGAATGTGAATCCCCGGAAAGCAATTAAACTGCATTCATAAATAAACCCCATTGAGATTTCAATATCAATTGCATGCATGCATTGTTTGATCAGGTATAGCATTTGTTTTGCCATACACCATGCAGGAAGCAATCATGTTTTTGCATACTGCATGAGTGCCAAACACATGCCAAGGGTTTTCAAACTTAAAAATTTTGCAGGTTTAGGACATTTGCGGTCCATTTCAGGCTGGAATAAATATATGAGTTGACTAGGGAAAATTAATAGCAATGAGCAAATTGCGTGATATCAACCTATTATAATTTTCTATTAGGAAGTTTTGTATTAATAGTCCATTAAATAAATGCACTTTAATGGTCTCCAACGGAATTTATATGGGAAATTTCCATTAGAAGATACTGTATATGCAATTATATAGTGTGTTATGAGATCACTTGGCTGGACCGTATTCATCAGTGGTCTCTCAATTGGGAACTTCTAACAAGGACTTTGTTTCCAATAGAAAATTCAGGTAAAGTCAGCCTCTCAATTTGTATATCATTGCTTCTGTAGCAATTTTAATCATGCAATTTAAAAAAAAATATGACCAATACTGTAGACCACGTGGGAGGTCACTCCAAGACTGAATGCTGCAAAATAAACAGAGCTGCACACAAAGGATTGAGGGAAAGAATCACAAAGAAGGGGTATAGCTGCTATTTTATCTCGTCTTTTGTATTCCCCACACCAGCTGGCCTAATCGCAATTGTATAGACCTATATACTGAATGGTTATTATATAATATTTATCAAAGCTGGAAGAACTATCCTTCAGATATTTCACTGTGAATCAAATTCTTGAAATTCTGGGATGTCAAAGGAATAGAAAAAGACTGACAGGGAGTTTTCATGTAAACATATTTATCCTCATCCATCTTGATCAATTTGGACACAAGTGTGACATTTTGCTTTGTACTTGCACTTGAAAGATGTCTTTCCAATGTAACAAGTTTGGTCGGTGAGAATGGTAGTCTAAATTATTTCAAAAGCCGCGAGCTCAGTTGCGTTCGGTTGGTGTTCAGTCTAGGTGTACTAATTTGATACAAACAATTATACGTTTGTTTCTCATGACATGTGCCTGCATTCTGCATCGAAAGCAATTAATTATCAATTATTTCAACTGTCGATTCGATCCCAAACTTTTAAATATTCAGCAATGTATCCATGTTCACTTTGTGATAATGCAAGGGATCCAGGAAATAAAAATATAGAATACAAACGATTATATTATCATTAGCTTTCCAAAATACTTCAGCTTTTAATATTGCGAGCAACCAAAAAGGTAGCAACCAATTCACAGCTGACTGGGTTTGACATGCTAATGTAAATTTCTTTGTTTAAACAAGTTTATTTGTTGACAAAATGAGGTAACTGTTGCTTACATCCAATTATCAGTTCACGTGTCAGTTTGGGTCCTTATAAATTTGGGTGGTTGAGCTATATTGTCATGATGCGCACTCGTGCTGCATGTGGGTCCTGAAGATCGATCTCAAGAATGGTCATCGAATACGTCACGCCCAAGCATCTGTGACTAACAATAATACTATGTTAGTCGCCTTCATCATCAAGCAGCAGTGGTTTGTAACTGTCTGCACTGATCCATTGCCTGTTTGATGACCAACCTTGGTGCCATCACCATTGGGGCCGTGCATGCACAAATGACGTCAGCAGCTGAGGGGGAAGGGAGCAGACAAAATTATGATTTTTTTGTGACTGAGGGGGGGGGGGGGGGGTGTCAAGCCAAAAGTGACATCACTTTGAAATTTGCTATATAAATTTGCATGTGGTAAATGAGATGGAATTCGCTGAATTTGAGTGCGACAAAGGAGAGTAGGGGAGGGGATTTGATAATCCTAATCCCTCCTTATATTGGGATTGCATGGAAAGAGGTGTGAGAATCATTTTATTATGATATAAGTATTTAGGTATTGAGCTGATCTCCGTCCCCCCATTGTTGCTTGATAGATTTATTGGGCGTATTCGGCAATTCATACCTGCCTGTCTGGGTCGCCAGATATCTTGAGCTTTGACCAAAAAAGTTGTTCGGCAATCCATGTAGGCCTCAGAGATCAAAACAGGTTTTTTGTTCGGCAAATCAAATGTCTGAGGAATGACGTCATTTTCTCTGGCTGCCGTGTCAGAGACAAATTTCTCGCCTGGCTCCTCAGACAACAAGATGGCGGCCACCATGGAATGTTCGGTCCAGTATGAAGGGTCGCAACATGCCATCGCAACTGCATGACGCGTAATCCGCCATTTTGAATTACTGTGTATTGAATACAGAAATTTGTGGACGGCAAACCAGATAAACTGGTTGCCAGACATGCTCAGAGACGGGATCAGAGATGACGTCACACACTCTGGCGACCCAGACAGACAATATGAATTGCCGAAAACGCCCATTGATTAACTTTCCACTAGTGTTGATTATTATCCGAGTAATTCTTGTTTTAATTGCAACTTCTACTAAAATAGCTGTCACAACTTGATGCAGAGTTGTTGTGCAGGAAATAATTCTAAGCAGTTTTGCAGTTGCAAACCCCGCCTTTTGTACTGTAATTGTGTTTATAATGGTTATAAGTACTCTTTGTTAAAACTTGCATCCGTCTAATTCTCATCATTTAGTCCTGAAATGTTATTTTTGCACGAAGCTAATTTATCAGTGGGCGCCATTATTAGAATATAGATGTTTCGAAACACCTACCACATTAGTCAAACTTACCATTTCTATACAGAATGAAACTACGTACTATACATGAATAAAGGTAGTTTGGTGTATGCAACAATTAACTAACATATTATTCAAAATAGTTATGTCAATGCACCAAAGTGCGTTAATTTATAAAAGACAAAATATTATAACATGTTGCTTGAAAATTTGTTACGTATTTGAAAATTTGGCAATAAAACTAGAGTTCAGTTTCCAAACATCATTATTTGAAAACAACGGCGTGCACTGGTATTTTCATTCAATCATTTAGGAGACTATTCCACCTGATCAACTTTTCATTAGTAGGCCTACTATTTGATTTTTTTCTTGTCCCTGACGCTTCAGCACGAAGACCTCTCCTGGTGATGGCCCCGATCGCCGAGTCCCAGTTCGCCGAAAATTGCATTTCAAGACAACAAATTACGTACTAGTATATTGGAAACCAGTTACGTTGCTTTTAAAAACATTTACACTTTGTGAGTTAAATGTGTCAATATGGAAAATCAATAAACAAAATTCATAAATTAATCCAAATGGCCTTTATGATAAAAACTTCACAGCACAATTTCATAAATGTATAAACATAATAAAAAGCATATAAGTGAATGACGATTGCTTGATATTGCAAATCGTAATCCATATAAATTAACACAAAACCTGCAGCCTTAATATAATAATTATTTGGGGTGCATTATTTTTTATTTCAGCAACGCAACAAAATGCTACAGTATATTGTGCATTTTTATGTAGTTGATCGCAATTGAAGTTTTATAATATTTGTACGTAATTTTAATATTGCTGCATGCATGTACTGTGAAAAGTTACACGATTACAGTGAATTAAAAATAGAAACACTTTCCCATGCATCTAAAGTTCTTTCCACCACTTTGGCAAAATGGTGTTATGTATTCATATTTGTTGAAACTGATTTACACTCAAATTGAATGTACAGTGAAAGCTCGCTAATCCGGACCCCGCTGATCCGGACGCCCGCTAATCCGGACTGGCAAAATAATTAAAAAACATAAATAAAACATATTAAAAACACACGAATGATTATTTTGCTCCTACTGTGTAACTGTTTTCCTTGTTAAATGTTTTAAATACAGTATCTTACACATTAAATAAATGTCTGTTATACAGCTTATTGGTTGTTTTTAGCATATGCAAAGCATTAATATTTTTTTCCCTGTTAAAAATATGTACTTTGGCTAATCCGGACTTTCATTAATCCGGACGACCTCCGGTCCCACCAAGTCCGGATTAGCGAGCTTCTACTGTATCAAACAAAACTCGGGTCATTTTTCAAAATGTTACATCATCAAAACTTTCAATTAGTGCATTTTTACAAATAAGTTTGCTGCGTAAAGATTTTTATCAAAATTTGCACATTTGTCATTCTTCGTATTATCTTTTAATAACCTAAATGGAGAATTTCCAGGAAGAAGCTGGTCTGTGATTCATTTTTGGCTAACAAACGTCGCACCATCTTCTCGAGTGAGTCTGAACGCGACACATTATCCGATCGATGGCCCTTTGTTTTTGACAAAATCAGAAGTTTTATAGCTCAATCGATTTCTCGTATTGAACATTAATCGCCCAAATGATTTCTGTACATTTATTTCAAAAGGAACTTACACAATATTCACGTTCTTTTATTGTTTAACTTGTAAATCGCTCTCTAAGCATTTGCATCAATTACAAATGTACTGGTCAATAACATCATCCACCTTGCCTTGAACATACTTGTTCATTCAAAAAGAAATACCTGACAATGACATGAAAGAAAGAAGATTGCTGGTCTATTATTGTAGCATGGTCCTTTGAATTTGCATTGTGGAAGTGTTGGCCACTTGTGGATGAGGACATTTGAGATTGGTGAATAATATGATATTAGCCAATATCCTTGTTTAACTTAATATCACTGATCTCAAGATAGTTTTTCATATTGCTTAGGTATGTGACAAATAGTTCAATGTCAACAGCATGAATATTACTGTTTAGCACATGGCAATCAAGGACATGAAGAAAGCTAATATTTGTATTTTGCTTGCAACTAAAAAGAAAATTTAGTGACTGAGGGGCTCGTTGAAAAGAAACAGGAGAAAATGCAAATAACCACTGGAAAATCTGCTTCATCATTCTGTGCGATATTGTTGCTCACTTGTCACGTGGCAAAGAGAGGATAAACTTGTCAAGATTGTGAGCCTTCAAGCATCTCTGTAGCCCATCCAACTTATCCGCTGTCATTTAAACTCTCCAATTCATTGTCGGTACTTGTATAGTGAGAAAGCTATGCACAGTCAGAGTATGGCATTGGTTGAAAAAGACCATGGAAAGGTGTCAATAAAAACTCGCCTATTGCAGAAGGGGCCAACCTCTATGCCAACTTCTCCCTTCCTTCTGTCACTCTTTTCTTTGTGCACCTCGTGCTAAATTTTCAAATTGGAGAGGCGCTTCCACAAAGCCTTGAAAGACCTCGCTCACTAATTTGCGGGATGTCTCCAGCAAATCCTACCTACTTATAACTAAATAAAATAATCTGCCAATAAAGCATGTATAAGGATCAAATGTTGTTCCACTTTGTTTTTCCTATTAAAATGAAGTACATTCGGTCGTATATCAAAACGTTCCAATTTACTTTGATATGTTATGAGGTGTGGCTTTGATTTAGCTAGTATATATTCGCTCTCCTGCAATTCCCACTAAACATTTAAACTTGCCAAAAGGTGGCGCCAAGGAGCTGTTATTTTAGTTGTGTGTTCAACAAAAAGAATTTTGTGTTATTCAATTTTATAGAACGTAATCGGTCAAAACAATGCAGCATGTTTTCAGAAATGGATAATTCATTTTTAATCGCTCTCTATACAGGTTGAGGCAAAAGTCTGGTTCACGATGGATTATATTTCCAAAACGGTGGAAGTTGTCGTTTTGAATGCTTTACCGTTGTATACCTAGTAAGTAGTAGAGGGGCAATCCGAAAATCATGTTTTTTTTTTTTAAACCATGCTGCAGTAGGTAGTCCCAGTTGCACCCTGGCAGCAGTTTCTCTGCCTGACAGCCAGCTAGCTTAATTCGCTGTATTGCATAGATGAATTATGCAGAGAATTTGCAAATACCTAGGTACGTGTGCAGCTGATTCCTGAAACCATTGGAATTACATAATCCATGTATTTCCATGAAACTGTATGTACGTGTATACAGGGTGTCTCTAAATTCATGGTCAATACTGACAGGGTTTGGGGCAATTTCACTTTAGATGCGCACTGCAGGGAAAGTGACTAAACAAAACAACACTA
>WWPM01022926.1:0-14512 GCA_023279145.1 Glomeris maerens
AAAAAAAAAGGTGACGTGGATGTCAACATCAGCACAACCAAACTGAGAACATTTCCAATATCCTAACAACAGAATAACTCATGGTAAAGCTAGGAAGATGCACACAATAGAGAAAAGTCCATGACATGTTCCTAAATGATAATTATACACAGGTCCTATATATTCAGAAGATTATAAGGGGATATCCTTAAATGTGTAAAACAAGGCATGTAATTTAACAAATTTCAAGACAGTCACATTTAACTTTCTGTTGTTATTTTATTCCGTTTTGCGAGAATTCCTCTCAAAATATTTTGGCAAATTACAAATGCAGTAAGTATATTAAATATTACGAACAGGACTCACTACAATGTACGTGTAAAGTTCTCTAAATTAAACTCTAACATTTTTTGCCCACGTACGCGTGGGCAAAAAATGAGTCATTATCAAAAAGTGAATATTATCCCATGTGCTAGACATATGGAGCTTTCATTCCGTGAAATAATTTTTGAAATCGGTCAAAAACTAAAAAAGTTACAAGGCAAACGGGCATTATTTTTCGTTCCGCCCTAGTACATAGGCAAATTAAAAAATAATAAGCTGGAAAGAAATAAAAGTATATGGCAACCAAACAGGTATGTATATACACTGGCGGAAATAAAAATCGCAACACAAAGAACAAATTATTGCAGAGCAATGAAACTTGGGCAATTCATGTGTCTAGATTACATATTTAATTGATGAAAGTTGCAAGATCACTGGTTAATGCAAGTGCGAGAACAGCCATTCCGAATGTGAAATGCTCTGGTACGTTAAAAACCGGTGTAACCGCCAGAATTTGCAATGCAAGCATGCAGACGTGCAAGCGTCGTGTCATACACGCGCCAGACGGCAGTTTGCGGGATGGAGTTCCATGCCTGTTGCACTTGGTCGTTCAATACAGGGACGGTTAATGCTGGTTGTGGATGACGCTGGATTTACCGTCCAATGATGTCCCATAAGTGCTCGATTGGAGAAAGATATGGTGATCGTGCAGGCCAAGGTACCATGTCCACAGTCTGCAGAGCCTTTTGGGTTACAATAGTGGTATGTGGACGAGCACTATCTTGTTGGCAAAGACCCCTTTGAATGTTGTTGAATAATGGCAGCACAACAGGTTGAATCCCCAGATTGACGTACACATTTGCAGTCATGGTGCGTAGGATAACCACGAGAGTGCTCCTGCTGTCATAGGAAATTGCTCCCCACACCGTAACTTCAGGTGTAGGTCCAGTGTGTCTAGGCCGCAGACAGGTTGGATGCAGGTGCTCATCTGGCCTACTTCTAACCAACACACGACCATCACTGGTACCAAGGCAGAACCAGCTTTCAAAAATTTCATTATCAACCGCAACTCTTTCTTGGTGTTCAACGATTATATTGTATGTAGTATAGTGCAATGTTTAGTATTACGGTTGCAACGCTCAATGTATGTTTTTTTTTCCGTGATGAGAAATACAACGCGGAATTGAAATAAAAATCGAACAAATAACTGCACTGTATTGATTGTATTCGTTTACAAGCAGTCTACAGTGATTTGGGGCAGATCAACATCCAGTTTGTTGACAAAGTCTGCGAGATCATCACTCACGCACTTTTCAGATGCAACCGTTTTTGCAATGATGGGGGCTATAATGTAACATATTAACAAGAGAATGGCTTACAAAATGATTACGACTCAAATGCAATGACAATATGTTAACTAACCACAAGCCTGTCCAGATGGACAACCAGGATGAACCAAACATTTCCTGTAGACAACTGCCTTACCAGGATCCATATACAAATAGCATTCTTCGTATTTGTCACCTGAATAATCTCTCGTTAGGAGTCTCACTTGCCCCGTTGAAGGGTCTACAAATGACCAATAATAATTAATTAACCAGTGACATTAAGGCATTTGTAAGATGTTTCACTATAACAAAATGATTCTAGACATGCAGACCGGGATCAGCAACAAAATCAGATGTTACAGTAATCGTTTCATTGCAACTGGAGAAAGGAGAGAAAAGTTAATTCGGATGTTCAATATGACCAACTTGAAGCAAGTTACATACCTTTTTCCAGACTTCAGTGTATATGATTTAATCATCGCAGGATCCCCTTCATAAGTGTTTGGTATTTCATACTTAATGGACATGGGACAGTATGAGAAAAAGCGCAAGCGCGCGATGTTCCAAGCAAACGATACGAGGTCACGGTTCATCGTCTACATAAGACACCCATCATGTCTCAGACATAAGAAGGACCGTATCATGTCAGACCAAAGCTGTCTCTTACCATGTCCACATCACTCCTGTTCAAAAGGAGACATCTACTGTTGTCGCAGACACTTGCGTCAACTGGAAGACATCTTTCTTCCGTTTTGCAAGTTCTTGGCAAACAATAATACTGCCCAAGTGATATGAGGAAAATGACTAAGAATATGACATGCATCTCTCTCGGTTGTCACAGTGCTGTTTATGGTGACAATAGCCGCATTGCGGCATTTATATGTTTTACAATATTGACACATTTGGTTGCAAAATTCAAAATATATATACTGTATATATATATTTATCTGGTAGTTATTAAAACTTTGAACGTTGTACATTCAACCTCAAGTAGCTCCATAAATGTAGCCAGATTATTAACCTTTAACTATATACTTAATTTGAAAATGAAAAGTCCTGGTTAACTTGCTCTCACTTATCGGATAACTCGCTTTTGTCGAATCCAGAAGAATAAGAAGAAATTACTTCCAAGACGGCATCAATTTTAATTAATAGATAAAAATTCCTCGCAATGTGCTACAGAAACGAGTATTCGTTGAATTGGAAATAGTTTGAGCAAACTATTTACTTGTACATTAAAAATGGAAACACTAACACTTAACATGTGGGCAAACAAAGTGCGTTACAAATGCAGACGTAAATATGAACATAGATATTGCAATCTATTGAAGAAAAAGTGAAGTGTTCAAGTGAATTGCTTAAGAAAGTGCACTGGTAGTTTTGATTACATGTTTAAATTGTCATTAGGTATTATTTTTTCTGCAACCACAATTAACGCAGCAGCAACAATCCCGATGGCCAGGATCGACATAGTTAGCCATGTTTCAGAAAATGTTATCGCTTCTGCTGTCATATTACTGCCACCGTGCATCTTAAAATTGCGCTCCTGCAGCAATTGCAAAATTCCATTCTCCCTTAGACCCAAAGTCCTGATTGCATGCAAATACATGATTAAAACGTTGCAGATAAATATTGCTTTTCCCATTTACTTACACTCGTATGAAGGAATTTTGAAATATCCTTTCTTTATAAAATGGCACACTCATTCCAGAAACACGTCCACGTTTTTTTAAATGACTTACACCGAGATAATGATCTATTGCCTTGTTTCCCTTTTTGTAGTGTGTAACAATGATGCAAGTTTCTTTAACAATGCATTCGTAGCTGATTTGTCCAGCACTGAAATTTTCGTAGAATTGAAATGTGTGATTCGTAATTTCACTGTCACATTCACCGGAAATGCCCTTAAAATGACAAAAAATATATCAACATAATGTTAATTAAAAAATATTATTAATCCTTTTAAATATATAGGCAGGGCATTAATTGGGACATTTCATGCAGCAAGTAAAAATGCATACCTTTTCAGGAAGAATGTATATTTGAATATACGTATGTAGTTAGAACGCCGCCACTATACTTTCTTACCTCTTCAGTATCCAAACTAACACTGAAATCCAAATCCGTAATGCGGATTCCTTGATAATGGCATATGTCAGATATCTCATCCAGAGGAAAATAGGTTCTTGACAATATTTGCACAGAAAATAATGCCATGAAGGCATTTAAAGTAAGAAAGAGGTAGATATTAAAGGCCATTAGTAGAATTCTAATGGATTTTGTGGGCCCTCCTGTCCAGTCCTCTAAAAAGTACGCAATGAGTTAATATTTAATGTATTTTCAGACTTACATAAGGCATATTGAACAGGAAAACTAATCTAACGCTCATGAAATGTAACTCATTTTAAGGGAGCAAATTCTATTTTTTTGGGGGGGGGAAGCAAACATTACTTCCACCTGGTATTAAAATGCTTAGACAAATCTCGCATCTTGGAAATGGTTCTCTTGTAGCATAGCTTAATTTGTGTCGGAGCCCACCAGTACAGCGCACTGACAGTCCCCTTATGGACCCTGCACAGCATACCGGTCTACCTTTAACTGCAGCACACCGGTACGCTGTCGCATCTCTAAATTGCGCGGAGCAGGGTGGGTGACATCAAATGGCCAACTATTCCTTGTAAACTTTTTGAATCTTTTCGAAAACAAATTCTGCCCTTTTCGTGGAAGTTCGTACCGACCTCTTTTATTTTACAATTTAAGCCCTGTCTTGTAAGTAAAGTCTCGCAATTCTTTTCTAGATTTATTAATTTATACAAGAGAAAACTCGCCCAATATTTAACCAATAATAAAGAACATCAAATGTTGAAGTTTAAAAGCGTATTTACCTTGAAAACGTATTAAGCTGTCAAAAAACAAAATCCTCATTAATTTGCTCATGCTCTTGTTTTTAAATTTTGGGTGATGTTTGAATGATGGGCTTCCATCAAATGCAAAATAAAATCCAAGGTTTAAGAGGCACAAAACCACTATTACTCCAATCCACACTTTATATTTGAACAAGGAGATTAGCCTTGCAAGAGTCATAGTTCTAGTTTTCATCCTCGCCACTACTGTTAATCCATCTCTAAACAATTCCGGCCAATAGATTCGGCCAGAACCAAAGTGGTAGGCGGAAACAATTTCTGCAAACTAGTAAGTTTAATTGTAATTAGAAATACAGTAGAGTCTCGATTATCCGAGGCGGTTGGGGTGCAGCTTACCTCGGATAATCGAAAACTCGGACAAGATGGAGGATAGTCAAGCAGATATATTTTACAATACATGTTGCAGTATGTACAGTACAGGGTGCAGGTGCATAACCTTATGTGAGGGGTGTAGAGCATCATTGGTCAAAGTTAGTTCCTCCCACGTTACACCGTCGGAAAGAGCATGCAAAACGAAATCGGTTGAGGTTTCAAACTATCGACATCTTCAAAATGGCGGGCAATTAAGATAAGGAATAGCAAAGAACCATCAAACGGATTATGTGCGCCGCGTTCCGAATGACATTTGGCCAAGAAACTTGCCAGATCTCAACCCTGCCAATTAGCACATTGGGGCGATAATCAAGGACCGAGTCGAAGCCCGAATGTTGGATAAAAGAGGCCCTAGATGGTTATTATTCAGTGTAAGCATTGAAGAAAGTCTAAAAACAGTTTTGAAAAACTCAAAATTCAAAGTAAACTTTTGAAGATTTGATGTGTTCTTACCCACCTCACTTGGATCGACGCCGTTCATAGGGCTCAGGGTGAACATACCAGCTATTGAAATAGGTCATAAGGTGACCAGATTTTCTGGAAGCCAAGGCGGGACGCATGCGTGTGAGATATACAGGGTGTAAAAAAAGTATTGCCTGTTTGGAAATAACTTTGACAGTGATGATTCTAGGTGGCTTACGAGTGAACAAAGTTGGTCTACCTTGATGACCGCTTTCAAGGCCATTCTAAAATAAATTTTGTTAGTTTTGCTGATAGAGGTACAGTTTCAATTTAGGAAATGTTGCCAACCATATTCTGAGCATTTTGACAAAACCAGATTTGAAATCGGCTAGCAAACAGAGCAGATATTAACTTATTCCCTCCATTACCGACCTATCGAAGGAAACGGTTGTCATGCAGGGAATATTTCAAGGGGCAGAACCAAAAATAACCTGGCTATATCAGCAGTGTTTGTTGGCCGATTTCAACTTTTTTTCACTAAAATTTTCAGAATATGGTTGGCAACATTTCCTAAATTTAAAATATGCCCCTATCGGCAAAGCTAGCAAAGTTTGTTTTCGAATGACCATGAAGGCAGGCCTAAACCATCGTCTAAACTCTCCGTCACCACGCAGCTTGATGACAGAGAGTTTAAAAAAAAATGACGTCATATCTCATTCCTAGCAAAAGCGGGACATATGGGCAGCCGCGTGGGACACCGGGACATGAAGCCCAAAAGCGGGACTGTCCCGCCTAAATCGGGACGTCTGGTCACCTTATAGGTCAAAAATTTCGATTTTGAATGGGTTCTCGACTGATGTATCTCCACGGACTCTGTATAATATGGACTAGTCACTCCATGTTAAAAATGTCTATGGAGAATTTACTTCCGGTCATGGGAGCCTCGTTCAAAATGGCGGTTGTTTACTCGGTTCTTTACAAAAATATACCTTGGTTCCCTACGTGAAAACTGCAGTTTTTATTCAAAAAATGTCAGTTTTCGACGAAATAACTGCAGTGTGTACCATAAAATGGGAAAATTTGACAAACTGCAGTTATTCCAAATGCAGTAAATTTTTGTAAGGGGTTTTGAACATATACACATATCAGGATTTCTAATTTTATAACATTTTTGAGCCCAGAAGCGCTACTGCACACATGCTTTATTGTGGAAGCACATTTACATATGCAATTGAGTCGCTGAAACTACATTCTTCGACATGCAAAAATCTAGCCGCAGTGCAAAGCAATTTATCTAGAAAATAAATTTTCCGGATGAGCTAAAACGTTTAATTGTTAGTATGCAAATTAGATCCCTCAATAAATGACCATCAACACACGCTACGAACGACTGCTTATTAGCCTGATTAATTATGTAATCAATTATAATTTTAATATTTGTTCTCCCAAGCGAAAGGGTTTAAATGTATATATTACTTACGTCGCTCATTAATTGCCAGCTTTGAGCAGATGCCGTTTCATATCCTTCTATTAATGCGATCCAGCGACCACACTTCATTTCATTTTCCTTTTTGGATGTGATTTTGACAAAAAAACATTACTCATGCACGTCTGATCTTGGTAATCAGAATTTGAAGTACAGGTGCAATAAGCACATCACCTAGCCTCGATTTTGCATTGGCGGGTCCGCCATTTTGAACGAGGATCTAACAGGGGGCGGTGCCTAGTTGGCTTGCAAATCGCGTCTAAATTTCCCATAGGGGTGACTATAGTCAAACCAGAACAGCTTGAGACAGGGGAGTGGCTTAAACGAGTTTGCCGAGTATAGATTAGTTGCTCCAGGTTTGGATTGGCTGATGTACAGTAGTAGATGGAAATTTTAAACAACAGGACCGCAAGTGGCCAGGAAAGAGTAAGCAATAATCATCTCGAACACCATTGGTCAGAAATTGTATCAAGCTGTTCTGGCTTGACTATAGTCCATATCAATGGACAGTGTCCGTGGTATCTCACGATGCGGTAGCTTTCACACAGTTTGCTGTGACACCATTACAAACGGCTATGCACAACCCTGTACATACTGCTATAATTTTATCAAATTGCACAGTAAGGCAAGTAACAAGTAAAAGCTAATTAGGTATTGAAGACGTTACTTACATCTGGATACCAATCGTTATTGTAATTGGTAAAACTTTTGTAGTTTTCATCCCAGCATGCCCAAAACAACCTGTTTGCCAAAAAAAGAACATCTAGTATTTCGGTAAAATATTTTAGCTTGTAGAATTTTACGTTTCTTTGCTTACGTTAGGTGTAAGTACCCAAAAACGGATTCAAAAAAATCCAGAAGAAACCCTGCAGGTTTTCCATTTTTAATGTGTGAAAATCCATGCAACTGTGCAATAAATGTGTTTTAAAAACTGTCATCTTTGCCAACAAGTATTGGAACAAGGCAGAGGTATGGCTTCTTTAATTACTCTTTTTACTGAATGTGTTCCAAATTACATTCGACAAAAAACATGTTATGGGGTCAAATTCCAAATCGGTACACATTATCAAATTTTACTGAAACTGCTGTGCAAGGAACAGCAGACCGTAGCCTTAGGTAATATTGTAATTTACTTACATCCTTTAATGAAATAATCGCAGTATGAACTGCAAAATATTGCAAAGCACCAAATAGGTTTTGCTTATGCGCATGGGATGGACCCATATGGCATTCTAATGAAATTGCCCGCCAACTGTGTTTACCAGTGCGCTGCACCAAAAACGGCACCTTATCTCTTTTATTCCAATGTCTTTGTATATGCTGAAGGAGACAAACATTTTCTTAATTCAATATTTCTTCGTAAATTCTTCAATTGTGCAATAGACTTGCCTTTGGATTCACTGGATAAATCCAATACTGCGTCTGCACGGGAATTAACAAATTGATTCCCCATTTTAGAAGTAAGAACTTTGGTAGGCATGCGCCAATTATAATATCATTAGGTCCATCAAATCTATGATGCTTCATTGAAAAATATATCAATTATGGTCATTTTTTTTAAATTATAACATATTTGAAATTTCTTGGTGTAATCTAATAAAGGACTACTAAAACTGTTGCTTAAAATCAAACGCAGACTTACTTGAAAGTTAGTTATCCAGTGTTTTAATTTCTCAGGAGTTAAAAGAAAGATTCTGGAGCCAATCAACGAATTGCCAGGGGATTGATTGTAGTGTAAATTATGCAAACAAATTTGATATTCTATAACTGTCTGATTTGACATATCAACTTGGAATTGCGGAATCCACCCTTGGACAACATTTTCTACATTCCCAAACAAATTTGAATGTAATGCATATATTGTGCAAGTTAATTGCGTACAAATAGCACTTACCGAATAATTTTTCAGTCACGATGGATATAGGTCTCATGTTCAGTCGCGCATGAATATCGATCAATGCTCTCAAGACTCCTGTGGGTGAGGAGTCTACAATCCTTGTGAATTCAGTTCCATATTTCATAAATTTGACTTCACGCATTGCTTTTTATGTCATATCCATAAAGAAGAACAGAGATAAGATAAAATTGTTTAAAGTATAGAAGGAATCAATGGAAATTACCTGGTCTATAATAATCCGAATCTGCCGTAACTTGAACAAGACATAACGTGCAGGATATTGTAAAGAGCAGAAATATTCCCATAACTATACACAAATAAAAGAACAAGAAAATAGTGCAATAATAAGTGCACCGCGTCTCTGTATTCTTCTAAAGAAGAGGGGTTAATAATTAAATTTGCCAGTGAAAAAGAATTGATAGAAGAAAAGGTGCCATAAATTATAAATCATTGAAAAGTTAAATGCTTACTTGCACTGAACAAAGTTATGTCCTCTGTGACAAATTGCCCTTGCAAGCATTCCATTTATACATAGCATTTATTTCGCTCATTTATTAGGAATCAATACCTACAACTATACCACTGCACCAAATCAATACTCATGCTTATGTTTTGTGGTATGAAACACTTTATTCAGTCCATTAGTCTAAAAATTCGATCGGCAAGTAACATATTTTGAAACTGATGCTGCAGCGCATTTTCTAATCAATACAATTTTGCCGAATGCACGAAATCATAAACAACCAACAGAATTGGTAAATATTTTTAAAGTATAACTGCGAAATGGCTTTTCACTCATGCTGCTGGTATCAATTAGCTGGAATGATCAATACAGATGCCCTAGTTACAAGCCTAGTAGCCAAATTGAAACGGGTAGAACCAATTTGATAATATAGCACTTTCCAAAACGCTACCGTGGTCGAAGCTGTCAAACAACTTTGCTGGAAATATTTCCAAACAGAATGCTATCTATGCAGTAAACGACAACGTTCATATTTTAATATTGTACTTATCCAAAATTCTGCTGAAATTATCTTCAGCATGGTAAGTAATATTACGAAATGTATTCAGTAATATCTGCATATTCACATACCAAATTTTAAATGTTACCTTACAAGTTAAAATCAAGAATAACGTAACTTTGCAGGCAGTTTTGATTGTATGTGTGGTGATCGCATTTCACCACACTTTTCTCGGAAATATTGCATTTTGAAATCGACTCTGGGCAGCGTTGTTGTAATGCAAATTGTTCCCTTTTCAGCTGAGTATTTAATTGCTTGCCTCCAGTTTGTTAATTGGTGCTGTTTTCCATGTTTGAACTGGTTTCACTGGTTTGATCATCGCCATAAAAGCTTGGATAGCTCTGGCCGCGTTTGGCAAGTCATACTGTCTGTCTGGGTCACCAGACATCTTGAGCTTTGGCCAGAAACGTTGTTCCGCAATCCATGTGGGCCTCAGAGATCTGAACAGGTTTTTTGTTCGGCAAATCAAACGTCTGCGAGGTGACGTCATTTTCTCTGGTTGCCATGTCAGAGGCTATTTCTCGCTTGGTTCCTCAGACAAAAAGATAGCATTGAATCCAGCTGTAACAGAAATTTGTGGTCGGCAAACCAGATGAATTGTGTGCCAGACATGGCACAGAGATGGAATCAGAGATGACGTCACACACTCTGGCGACCCGGACAGACAGTATACGGCCTCTATGTTAGGGGCAGTTGTCTGCCAGTCTCTCTGCTACACACATCAGTGAATATCTCGAGGTCTCAGCACGCTACAACATAGTCAATGTTTAGAAGGCAAGTCTGCCCAGTCTTGGAACTAGTGCTATCGGCCTCTATAGCCTGATTTCTTCGATGGATCATCCGAACATTATATTGTACCCTATGCTGCCAACTATGAAACTGGCATTTTGGAGCGACTATCCAAGTTGGTCTTGCTGCATCCAGCGGGTCCTCGATGTGAGCTGTGCCTCTTCTGTTGATTGCTTGGAAAGCCTCCTTCATCATTTACACCGGTGACATTTATTTTGGGAACTGGCTGGTCCTGCCCGGGCCATTGTGATTATTATTGTTACTGCTTATTGCCCCTTATCGTCAAGCTGTTATCGTTGCAGAGAATTGTGTACACTTACTAATCTTGTCCAGTTAACGGCTGTTATTGTTTGAGAGCCTGCTATTCTAATATTAAAGGTTCGTTGAGGCAGGAACAATTTGCATTACTCTATCTGAACACCACAATCGGCGAGCCTATCCCTTTTTTGGTTTATTTAGATGGTTGGTGTTTGGAGTACATTGTCTAATATTATCAAAATTTCACGCGCTTGCGTTCCCTGCGGAAAATTCAGAAGGGTGGTCAGTCTCACGCACTCTGAGGCAATCAATAAATCTTCAAAACCGACTATTTCCAAGGCAATATTCCCCAAAATTAAGTTGAAAAAATGCGATGGGTCCGAAAATTCCATTACAATTAAAGCTTGGTTCAGACTATTTGAAGTGGTGGTACGTAGTATTGCATTCAGATGCCAAGTCAAAATTTATTTTCCGCTTCACTCGAGAATCTATCTCTCCTTCAATACAAGCCCAGCGGATGAAATACCACAAGGGCACCTTGATTAAAAAATATTATGGCGAGAAATTGGCGATGATGCAAAGAACGTCACTCAATGAACGGGAAATTGTAGTAGATGTACAACATCGTACAGTCACTATGAAAAGTGACACGTGACCGCATCCAAAGGATCCAATTGTTGATCATCATGACCCAGTTGATAATTTCCTTTGCAGCATGAACTATGATCATGGTTTGGAGGAGGTAATAACTGAATATGAAGACATTTTTGATACGGAAGATGAACCTTCGGGTGTTTATACCCATGCGATGTTTCAGGTGATCCTTCAACATACCAAACCAAAATCTGTTCGCCCATATCGCCATTAACCAGAGAAGCGCTCTAAGATTAATAAGCATATAGAGGATACGGTTACAGAGGGAATCATTGGTCCTTCCGTTTCCCAGTATGCAGCTCCCGTTACACTCGTGTCAAAGAAGTATAGCCGGACAAGGCTGGTAGCTAATTATCGTAAGATTAACGATGCCACGATATCGGATCAGGAACCTATGCCGCTGATAACGGGCATTTTGGATACAACAGCTCGAAGCAAACGATATCGGGTGACAGTTCATCGTCTACATAAGACACCCATCATGTCTCTGACATAAGAGGGACCATATCATGTCAGTTCACAGCGCAGTCTCTTACCATCCCTACATTACTCCTGTTCAAAAGGAGACATTTACTGTTGTCGCAGACACTTGCGACAACTGGAAGACATCTTTCATCGCTTTTGCAAGTTCTTGGTAAACAGTAACACTGTCCAAGTGATATCAAAGAAATGACTAAGAATATGACATGCATCTGTCTTGATAGTTACAGTGTTGTTTATGATGACAATAG
Organism: Glomeris maerens; assembly: GCA_023279145.1. Classification (NCBI taxonomy): domain Eukaryota; kingdom Metazoa; phylum Arthropoda; class Diplopoda; order Glomerida; family Glomeridae; genus Glomeris; species Glomeris maerens. The sequence goes on from WWPM01022926.1 coordinate 12,167, forward strand.
CTGCATTGCGGCACATATTTGTTTTACGGTACTGACACATTTTGTTGCAAAATTCACAATATATATATTTATGTACTAGTTATTAAAACTTTGACGGTTGTACATTCAACCTCAAGTAGCTCCATAAATGTAGCGCAGATATTAAACGTTAGCTATATACTTAAATTGGATATGAAAAATCCTCGTTAACTTGTTCTCACTTATCGGATAACTCACTTTTCGGATAACTCACTTATCGTGATATATGTACATACAGAATCGTTCCGAAGAATAAGCGTGAATTATTTCCGAGACAGCAACAATTTTAATTAATGGATCCAAATTCATCGCAATGTGCTACAGAAATGAGTATTCGTTGAATTGTAAATAGTTTGAGCAAACTATTTACTTGTACATTTAAAATGGAAACACCAACACTTAATATGTGGTCAAACAAAGTGCGTTCCAAATGCCAACGTAAATATGAACGTAGCAATTGCAATCCATTGAAGAAAAGTGAATTGTTCAAGTGAATTTTCTAAGAAAGTGTGCTGGTAGTTTTGATTACATGTTTAAATTGTCATTAGGTATTATTTTTTCTGCAACCACAATTAACGCAGCAGCAACAATCCCGATGGCCAGGATCGACATAGTTAGCCATGTTTCAGAAAACGTTATTGCTTCTGCTGTCATATTACTGCCACCGTGCATCTTAAAATTGCGCTCCTGCAGCATTTGCAAAATTCCATTCTCCCTTAGACCCAAAGTCCTGATTGCAAATACGTGATTAAAACATTGCTGATGAATATTGTGTTTTTCCCATTTACTTACACTCGTATGAAGGAATTTTGAAATATCCTTTCTTTATAAAGTGGCACACTCATTCCAGAAACATGTTTAGGTTTTTTTAAATGATTTATACTGAGATAATGATCTATTGCCTTATTTCCCTTTTTGTAGTGTGTAATAATGATGCAAGTTTCTTTAACAATGCATTCGTAGCTGTTGTGACCAGCACTTAAATTTACGTAGAATTGATATGTGTGATTCGTAATTTTATTGTCACATTCATCGGAAATGCCCTTGAAATGACAAAAAATACTATAAAAATATCAAAATAATGTCTAGTAAAAAATCTTATTAATCGATTGAAATACGAGGGGGTATCCAAAAGTAAGTAGACTGGTTTTTTGTGGCCAAAGTTTTTGCAGTTCCACATTCTGCCGCTAGGGGAATGTAGTGTAACTTCATACCACTCGGTAACGCAAGTTTCGTCCCAAACAAGTATTTCGTTTATTTGGTGTAAATTATATTTAATGAGAGCTCTTTTGAATGTTCGTCGTTTTTGCAATGTCGGAATATAATGAACGCGTCTGCTCACACCGAAGTTTGTGTGCCAATTTTGATTTAAAAAAAATGAAATGGTCTTTTTGCCAAACCCCCAATTCACCTGACATGGACCCTTCAACTTGTTTGAATTCCCTGAATAAAAAGGTACGTGAAAGGAAAATGTTTTGGCGACGTTATTGAGGTGATGAATAAACGACGAACACACAAAACAGTTCTCACTAAAAAATTAATACCAAATGAAGGAAATATTTCTTTGGGTCGAAACTTGGACACTGAATAGTATGAAGTTACTCTGCACTCTCCTAAAAGCGGAAGGCGGAACTGCAAAAACTCTGACCACAAAAAATCAGTCTATTTACTTTTGGGTACCCCTACGTACTGTATACAGTATAGGCAGGGCATTAATTTGGACATTTCTTGCGGCAAGTAAAAATGGAAACCTTCTTCAGGAAGAATGCAAATTTGAATATACGCATATAGTTAGAATGTGCATGTTCTAACTTGTCCACTGGTGGACAAGTCTATTTGTGAAAATAGGTGAAAGGAAGGTTAAGGGCGAGTCTAGCAGGTGCGGCCGTGTCGTTTATATTTGCTGAGCACAAGCCGGTGCTGTAACAATTTTCACAAATAGACTTGTCCACCAGTTGACAAGTTAGAACGCGGCCACTATACTTTCTTACCTCTTCAGTATCAAAACCAACACTTAAATCAATATCCATTAAGCATATTCCTTGATAACGGCATATGTCAGATAGCTTATTCAGAGGAAAATAGCTTCTTGATAATATTTGTACGGAAAATATTGCCATGAAGGCATTTAATGTAAGAAAGAGGTAGATATTAAAGGCCATTAGTAGAATTCTGACGGACTTTGTGGGCCCTGCTGTCCAGTCCTCTAAAAAGTACGCAATCAGTTAATATTTAATATATTTTGAGACTCACATAAAGCATTTCGAATAGGAAAACTAATCTATAGGTAATGAAACACACATTTTAAGGGAGCAAACTTATTTTTTT
>WWPM01022929.1:0-18044 GCA_023279145.1 Glomeris maerens
CCCCCCCGCCTATCATCCCCTTTTGGCTTTCTCTGCTTCTCTGCCTCGCAACGAGACGAAAAATGTAGGCCAGTAGGACAGGCTGCGAGCGATGGGTGGGTCAATTGCAGTTTCGGAGGTAGGGGAGGTACTCTGCTGCCGGTCGCCAATCGCGTTTATGCGGGGCGGGCTGTATTCCACGCCGCGACTGCTTCCATTTTGGTGTTGTGGGGAGGGGGGATGGAAGAGAAGGGAGTTATTGGGTTTTTTGGAGAGCGAATCTCATCACGTAATAATAATATATGCGATTATAATTATGTAGCTGGTAGGCATGCAAAATTAAATTCGATCACGTGTGATTGTTGCATTACGGCATGGGGTTGCGAATTCCGTTGTTCAAATACGTAGTCACAGTAGCAATTATTCAGAAGTCGCTGCATGAGATTTTTACCATGCAAGTGTTCTTCACTGAAATGGGACAGGTGGACAGATGGTGTCCCTGTTTTGCGCAAAACAGATGTTGGTCCAAATCCAAAGCGATCGAAAGTGCGAGCCAGCCCGACATCTAATGGCGAAAATAGGGAACCGTGATTGATTAGTGATTACTTACTACCATTAGTTCGTGCATTTGCACGCAGGTGGCGCCATGCTCGTATGGCATTACTGCATACTTCATATGGATAATAAGAGTTTAAACGTCTTTCCAACGAAGCAATGCTAATTTCCTTTGCTTATTTCACGAAATAGCTTTTAATTGAAATTATTTTGAAGGAGAAACTAATTTTGTAAATATTTTGAGTCCAAAAGGGTTTCGTCTGGTGGCGGGGGGGGGGGGTTTTGTGTTGTCGGGGGGGGGGGGGGGGGGGGCGAAGCGTGTTGTGAATCATCATGAATAATGGGCGGGGTATCACGTAATTAGTTTTGGAGCCCCTCCCCATTCGTTCATGCAATCCTTGCGAACGGTGAAAATGGCCGCCCTTTCCAGAGTAGCAACCGTCCTCTGTCATTCTTTCTAGCTGTGCGATTGGCTGTACTCAGATTACGCCACGCCTAAAACTAGGCTGGCATGTTATTAAGTGCGCATAATAATCTCCCCCCCCCCTCTTAATTCGTAATGACACCTGCCCATTCCATAAAGCAAAGTCATCATTTAGATTGAAACTGTTTTGCCCCCAGCCCGTTTTCCCGCCAAACAATCATGCAAAGTGATAAATTTGTTATTTGAATTATGCCTTATGGCGCTGCACTGGAATTTATAGTTATTTTTTGGATAGAAATGCAGTAGTCGCTGCGTATGATCGGTATTTAGTGAAATAAACATGTAGATCATTTGATTAAGTTTGAAATCGTTTGATCGACGCTGATTGGTTGGCTCGTTCGGTGCGGTTTGAATTTATAGTTCGATATTCATGGAAGGTTGAAAACGGCTAGACAAAAATCTTAGTTTGCCTTTTACTGGCGTTTTGGTGAAATTCTGTAATATTTTTGCAATTATTTACGACTTTTAAGCAAGTTTTTTTGTGGGGTAGGGAGAGGAAAGTACGCGAGCGAGACGCCGTCTGGGGGCCAAAGGCAAAACTGGCCGACGAATAATCGCTTGAAACGGTGCCAAGAATGTGCACATAGTTCTCTACGGGCTCTCTTTTTTTCGTTTGCTGGTCTCCCGGGGGAGGAGCTCACTCAGGTAGTACGTATATACAATAGTTAGGGAACCTGGATAATAGGGGGTGTGCTACTACATACGTTTGCTGGAGACGCCATTTTTGGTCAGTGGCATCCCTAATCTGAAGCGCTTTTGCTTGAAATTGACAGAAAATTCGAAGTGGTGATGGCAAGTGCCAATATTCATAATGGAATTCACAATAAATATTACGCAAAAAAACTGAAATGCATGTTTGTTTCCTTTCACAGATTTTTAATATAAGCAAGCCTAATAATTTCATAAAAAATGCCAGAATATTTCACAATACGTATTATATTTTGCAGTATATTTTAGTCCAATTTTGTGTAATACAACCTATAGTATTGCAAAAACAATACCACCAAAAAGTTTAAATGAAATTTCTAGTTTTAATGAAATCGAATAGTGAAACGCGAATTTTTATTTGGTAACCAACCAACAATCTCTTCGGCTGTTTATTCGCCACTTTTCCTGTCGTTCTTTTTCGGTTGGAAAGGCAAACAATTTACAGTTGGGGGCTGAGCAACCTCCCATAATTGCTCTGTATTGTCCTCGAAATTTATTCCTAAAAACTGAATCTGAAAATAGAGCTGCAAATATCTGAAAAAGGAGCTACAAAAACGCACACTTTCCTATGTATTTCCTATGTAGACACGTGGTCGGTTCGACAAGTAATGGCGGAGTAGCACACCCCCTATTATCCAGGTTCCCTAACAATAGTACTGATACAGAGAGAAAGAGTGGAAGAGAAAAGAACTTGCTCGCCCGGAACGAGGGGGAGAAATTACCAGGAAAATGGCGATGCGTGCGCCCCTAGACGAAACGAAGAGCAACAGGTTGCAATGACGTCATCTGCTTCTTTTCGTTTTTGCCTGCCCTGCAATGACATGCTTGTTTGGCAGTTTGGTGAATAATTGCTGGAAATAAACTGCAAGGGCTATTCTTGGAAAAAACATGAGGTTTTTTTTTTCTCTCCTTGTGGTGAGGTTTTGTTTGGAGCGCCGTAATTGTGGCGTGGGATTTCCTATGGAAACTGCGCTTTATTTTTAAAAGTGATGCAAATGAAAACAATGTAATATATTACTGATGATTTGGTGATCAGGTGGCAATGTGATCATGTAAATCTTCCATTGAAGTTTGTTTCCGTGATAAAAAAGGTTAAAAATGAAAAACGAGAAATAACGGTTATTATCAATACCAACTGATAAAAAAATTATGCTTTAATTAATTGTTAATTTTATAACGGAATCATAATTTATGATTTAGGTTTTCAAATTAAGAATTGAAAATGTTTTTTTTCGGTCAAGGCATATTTAGTAGATCCTACTATCAATATTTAGCATTACGTAATGGATAAAATGCGGCTGTAATTTCGTAAATGTGTTTGTGAATTGACATAGATCGGTGGCAAATTTTCTGGATTTATGTTGCAAATTTGACAGGGTAATGTGCTGCAGTTTTGTAAAATCTATAAAAAATGTTAAGCGGTCAGGGGGAGAAAAGTTTTCGCTTAATTGTCCGTACCCTTGAAATGGTTTTTGGCAGAAGTAAAATAATGAATGTGTGTGTGTTTGTGTGTATACTGTACATGAAGGGAAAATGGGGGCAGATGAAATGAAAATACTACAAGAATAACGGGAGCTAATAATGTGGGGCAGTAGTGTAATCGATGCAATGGAGCCAAGGCCGACCAAATCCAAAATCCAACCAACCTAAATCCTTTTTTTGTAACTTGCACACCATACATGTATATACATACACTACAATCGGATATAGTATATTATTTTTCAAAAGATTGTATCTTTTTTAGATAAAAACACAAAGTATCCGATTGCAATTATATGGATTTCTCACTGAAATTTCCGCATTTCTATTAGAAAATTATACTTGTTCTTATCATGTGATTTTGTAAGATTTTCTTCTTCCTAATAACTCAGGTTCTCACTTTTCTTGTCATGGTTTCAAAGTGCGTTTGAGATGTGACTTGATTCATTCGCTAAAATGCCACCCAGAGGGCGCAGCTGAACAAAGTATACTACCCATAAAGCTGCATAAGTTGTTGAAGTTTTAGAAACTTAATCATAATAACATTTGCGAGATATTTATACCAGGAGGAAATAAAAGCAAAAACGGCTGAAATTTATTTTTTTCATGTATCGCATTTCTTTTTACTAATCGCAGATTTTAAGTGCGCCATCTGGCATCGGAAATAAGGAACTTGTTTGATTTACACGTGCTCGTGAACAGTATGTGCAGGTGGATTGTCTTTGATGAAGAACAATTATTAAAATTAAAAAAAAAAACAGATTACGGTTATACGCAATTTTAAATAAATGTTCGAGTTGCATCGTTTTACCTTTGGCGGCGCCACTGTCGATGAGCACGGCGCGCCTCCAGCGGGAAAATGAGGTTGACAGTCGACATTTCATCATTTTGAAATGTTAATTGTAAATAGCGATAAATAATTGTCGTCCTTTCGTGAACTAGTTTTTCAGCATAAACTAAAATGAAAATTCTAGTTTTTAGTCATTTGTATTTTTTGTAGCATCAGGAAGTGTCGATTCGAATGAAATTAAGCTACTAGGGGGCGCGCAATTTGTCTCGCAAATTACTCTTAACTTCAACTTAGGAAAAAATTACCTGTGAAATCAATACATCGCACTATAATTGTGAATAGACTGTGACAAACGCATTTCTTTCTAGTATTTTTGATTACGCAGGAAATGAAGCTAATTTTCAAGATGTCGCATTATGAATCGAACCGTTCAATTAAACGATACTGAACTTGAATGTTACCGTCCTATTCCGGATGCAATCGTTTCATTTAACTAAGGCAAATATCAATCCGATAGAGAGTTAATAATGGCTTTCTGCTGCATAGTAATAGGTGGTTTTGGAGTTGAGATTGAAAATACCATGGGAATTCCCCTACTAATTAAGGTGTTTCGCAGTTATTTTTTGGTTTTATATTTTGTTGTTTGTTGGTTGGTTTAGGAACCCAGCGCACTTCAAAGGGGTGGTAGTGGTTGGCTAAAAGCTAAGGAGTGGGTCAAGGACTCGGTTTAATTACCTATTTCTGCCTTTGCAGCAGCGGCGACAACGACGACAAGATGGCGACCGACCAAAATAAAATTGCGATATTTTCCCTTTGAGCGTGGAACAAGAAGCATTTTTGTTTTATTCTACCACAACAGAAATTAATGTTAGCACGATTTATTTATTATCCAGTTGTGGTATAAACGCACGCAGGGCTGTGCAATAACAATCAATTGCTAATAAAAGCGACATAAACTATAAATATAATATTAGGCTATTAAGACAGAATTGGCAATAAGTGAATGAGGATTCAGTAATTTTTATTTATTTATTTAAATAATATGAATATAATACAACTAGGATGAATTTTGTATGTGAACGACGTTGGTGCCATTTCGCAAACTTTTGAACAGGAACTTTTTGAACTTTGACCCATGAGCTGGGCGTTATTTGACACTAGCAACAGGCTGCGTGGCCTGGATTACGATTGTACATTAAAATGTAGTTAACTAGTTCTGAAATGGTCGCATTAGTGAATAGTTAAGCTTGTGATGAGAATATTAGAGAAATTTTAATGCTAATTACGTATGTCGAAAGTTGGACTTGAATTGGGCACAATTTGTAATTACTAGATGGCGCAGCTCAAAATGTTTTATGTTGTTGCAACCACTTTATCTGTCATTTGTCTCGGAACAATATTCCTTGTAAAAATCTGTGCATTTTGTAAACCTTTTCTGCTCTACTATATATACCTTATTAAAAAAAACTTTTCTTTTGGGAGTGGAAGTAGGGAACTTTAAGATTATTGCATTTTTAAACAAGTCTAGATTGTATTTAAAAACTTGTTAAACTTGTTTGACAAGAATTTATTTCAATGTAAAATTAATTTTGTGGAATCTGTCTTAAAATAGCTGAGAATGTGGATACAGTATGGAATTCGTACCGAATCCGACAAAATATAAAGATGTGATAAATAATAACTTTGTTTTGCCTCATAGATTTGTTTTAAACTCAAATTGTTTCCAAAGGGGACGGGTTTTATTACTAATTTACCGGTATTATATTTTATTTTATTGGAACTTCGATACCAGGAGTTAATATTTCAATCGCAGCAAGCCGAATCTTTCCTAATATTTTTTTATATATATTCCGAGAAAACACAAAAAAATGTGTGTAACCTTGGCTCGGTTATACCCTTTAAAAATTCGGGTTTGCGACGGATGTCAAAAAGTAGGGTGAAGTCGCAATTTTGTGCAATGTAAAAAGTGCTGCTTATGTTCATCCTCCCTGCTATGGAATGGACTGAGCCGCCATCCTCGTCATGTGACGAGTGAACGGATTCCCGGGCCTAGGCTTTAGGTGCGGTGGATAATTAATACAGAGAAAGGGACTTGGTGACGTCATGGCAGCTACAATCCGATCGACACTGGTGCATCGGTGTCGTGTCGTGACGTTGCGTTACGTGACGTAACTCGACGTTTTGGCGTTATTACACAAACTCAAATAAAATGTTGGGAAAGGGGAAATAGGTGGGTCAGTGCGGCACTGGGTAAAGAGGATTACGGGTCAGTGTCAGCGGCACAAATTTTTTGGGCCGAGTCAACTCAACTTCCCTCTTCATCCATGATGATAGTTGCGCAAATATACTGCATGTGACGTCACGTCGGTCGTTGCGTCGCTTTTATCGCCTATTTCGGTGGCCGGTGACCGACTTTCGTCCTCGATTGCCACTTCCGGCGAGAAAACACTGATTTTTTTAGGCTTTAACTATTGCATAAACGTGTAATGTGTGTGACTGGATTGAATTTCCCCGTCAGCTTTTTCGTTTGTTTGCTGTAAGAGAAAACTGGAAAGAAATATGGCGGCCGAGGAGAGATTCTGCGCTCCATTGTATCGTAGTAATACCGAAGATGTATTGTTTGCGTATTAGTTGTTTATTTATACGATCCTAGTAGAAACACTGCACATTTCAAAAGGGGAAAAAATGGGGCGCGAAGTCTACATGGCTAGTTTGTTTTGTCTTCGCAACTTGTTTGAAAACTTTTTTCGTAAAATACAAATTATCGCTTCTGTACCGTTCCCATATCGAAAGCAATATACCGGTATTACCCCGTGGACTGTTGGATTTCTAGATTTTAAATATGGATACTTTTTTTTTCGTAGTTTTAAGTTTGGTCTACTCAGTAGCATGAAACTTGCATTAAATGGCACCCACAAGTACATTTGAAACAATAAACGGGAACGTTCTCACAAATTATGAGCTTTATGTAAGTTTTATTTAAAATTGATACGTATTGAAATTTTGCGCGACGCTTCAGCCTATTGACAACAGGCTCCTTTTTGAAAACTCCTGTTTGTATAGAAAGAGTGGGGATGGGGGACGGGGGGGTGAAAGGTCAACGTACTGTGTGCAGAGAGGGATGGTGGATGTTTCTGATGTTAAGGGGATTCCCTTCCGGGTTATGTAAAAAAGAAATGTCGTCAGTTGAGAGATTTGAAGAAAAAACTCCGGCATTTTCTGTACTTTTCGTTCGATTGTAATGGCGGCCATGACACATTCGCTATCGTTCTATTAATTCGATCGCGGTTTCTTTTGATTAGTATTGTGAACGCACTACGTAGCTTTGCGGAAATTTTGAACCTTAAATCGCGTTTTTGCACGGGTATTTGCACACAAAGACCGGAAAAGATGGTATTGTTGTTGATCGCTCGCTTGCTGAGGTTACTAATTGGCCTAATCGGGTGAACGTGTGTGTGTGTGTGCGCATTGGGAAAAATGGAGGAGAGAGATAGAGAAAGGTAAAAGTCGCGTGGCGGAGGGGCGATGGATGATGATGGCTGCGAAAAACGAGATAAGCGAAAGTGTGTTTGTGGTTCAAGTGCAGCTCGACTCCGCCCGAATTTGTTTGGGCAGCCCCCAGTCGAGTTGTATGCCAACTGTTATAGCGATGTGGGTGACCCACTTGCTAGGGGGGACCCCGTAGTTTATTGCAGACATTTTGTCACAAATATTATTACTGCGCACTTTCTATTTTCAAACTTGACTCTCTTCTGCGGGACGCACCAGCAACAAACAAAATCCGTACCAAAAATGTAGTTTTTCGTCCATTCAAACATTAGATTTATTCGCAGTGAAAGGCTCAAAATAAGACACTGTATTGTGTTGAACAGCGCCCTCTACCTTCAACGTGATGAACTGGGGCACTTCGTGATGCCTGAAGTTTGGTTGTCAAAGTATCAGCTAAAAATTTGTTGATTAATAAGGAAATTCTTATTTCGGAAAAGAATTTCACTGAAATTGTAAATTTTCATCAGCTGGTCTTCCTGAAAAAATGAAGCAAAATACTTTGAGACGAAATGGACAATGATTTTTTTGCTTGGAAGGGTTAAAAATCTAAAGTAGTCCCTTGTATTGGCCCGATCAATTGAATGAATCGAAATTGAAATTCCCAAATGTTCACTTAATCAATTTAGCTCATGTGGGAAGCGAAATGCTATAGTATTACTTTCTCGTTTATTACACAAGAGGCGGATCTAATTGGGAATAGTTGGGTTTCTGTGAATGATTACTGCAAACCGAATTCAAGATGTTGTAGTATGTTGTGTGGAGATTTGCGGGTTAAAGTCATAAGTGATGTTTGCCCTAAGACAAAAATGACAGCGCAATATGCAATTAAAAGCGCGTTGCAAGAAGAGGTGCAAGAGTGCGCGTTTGCGGATCGGGGTTTGTAGGTGGCGCTGATAGCTGCGATCCGCAGTTGCGGATTTTCAATAGGTCAATTATAATATTATACAAACGGACTGTCTGCTGCAGCAATGATACGGGAAAATAAATTGCCAGTTTGGCATTAGGAACAGAGAGAGAGAGAGAGGGAGAGGGGCCCTTTTAATTAGAAATGGATGCGATTTTTAGAAGCAAACAGCTTTTCTTGTCACCCATCTGTATCCGGGCTATAATTAGAAACCGTCATTCTTGGAAAATATCGTTTGCGGTGTCCTTTTAATTGTAAAAATGGCTGACGATTTTGAGTTGGAGAGAAATGGTGGAGGTTTAGAGAATGATGATCTTTTAATATTTCACATTTTCATTACCAGATGGCGTTATATTGCGAAAACGCTGCGGATTAAAAAGTTTTGGCTTGCTAAAATTCAAAAGTACGTAATTGTTAAATGGTAATTAAATAACACTTTTCAACCGCCACCTGGCACACTTTCGGAAATGAGGAACATTTGTAAGGAAAATTTTAATTTTTCTCGCAATTTTTGTTTGATAAAAAGCAATGTTATGCCTACAGTAGATTCAAAATTCAAAGAATATCCGTTCTGATGTTCCAACATTTTGTGATTTGAATGTTTGTTTTTTTTTAAATTGCGACGTCTTCTGTAATGAACATACATTGTGTGCGATTAATAGATCCGCTGTATATTTTAAGCAACTGATTTTATGCAGGGGAAAATAAAGAAATGTTTTTTTTCCCCAGTGGTTAACGCGAAAAATAATGATACTATAATTGGTAAGGTGAAGTGGGGGGGAAAAGTAGTAAATTGCGATTATGAAGTATCTAAGTACCTATGCTATTACGAATAATACTGGGAGAACTGGGAGTGTTGAGTAAGTTTTGAAAGAACGCCCGCGGCGGAGGGAGAGTGATCGGCGGCAAGAGTTGCGAGCGGCTATCGGTTTGCGTGGCGAGTGGGGCGGATACGTTAAGCGCGCCCAACCCCTCCTGCGCCGAATGTTCGTGTTGGTTCGATGCGAGGGAAGGAGAGAGGGGATGGGAGAGGGAGCGAAACGAGGCGAAATTTCGCTTTCATCGCTCCAACACCATCGCTACCACCGCCACATACATATACATACATAGTAGTACAAGTGTATATAGGGTTGGCGCAATGTGGGTCACTGGGTCTAGCGGCGAGCACCACTGACTCACTTTCCCCGGCTAACATAGACCCAGATTGCCACTTGGCCTACTGAGCGCCATCCGAGTCGGACGTGTTTCTCCTCCACTCTCACTTTCAACGCTACTCTGCACCGAAACAGTCCTACTTTTGCTCTGTCCTCTACCTCTCTCACACACTCGCACACCATTGATACCGTCTCTCTTTTAGATGCCAATGCGAAACGAGGATTATCATTTTGGCAAAGTTGAGAGTGAGAGAGCGAGTTGAAAGTGTTTTAAGTGAGATGAGACCATGTTGAACCCTATGGAGATGATGGCGGGTGGAGAGATTTCTTCTTCCGGAGGAGGAGGAGGAGGTGGTGGTGGTGGGGGTAGTGGTGGAGGACCTGGAGGGTCATCTTGTGCCGGTGTTAACCATGCCATAGACCTGATGGATACTTCGTCTTATTACCTGTTAGCGGCCGGAGCGACGGTGATGGGCGGCGAGTATGGCGTCGTCGGCGGCGGCGGCGGCGCTGGTAGTGGACACGAGTTGCCGGACACTAAGGAGGGCATCGAGGAGCTGTGTCCAGTGTGTGGCGACAAGGTGTCCGGATACCACTACGGCCTGCTGACCTGCGAGAGCTGCAAGGGCTTCTTCAAGCGCACAGTTCAGAACAAGAAGGTGTACACGTGTGTGGCCGAGAGAAGCTGTCACATCGACAAGAGCCAGAGGAAACGATGTCCCTATTGCCGATTTCAGAAGTGCCTCGATGTTGGCATGAAACTCGAAGGTAAGTTCATTGTTTATACTGTGTAAATGATGTGGGAAAATTCAGACGAAAGTTCAAGTCAGTTATTTAATAAGGAGTTAATTCTGGGAATTGGCATGGACAAAATGACAGTGTATTACATAGTAATAAGTCTCTGTATGCATGTGGAATCATTGACACAGGACAAAGTTATCAGTTTGTCGATTCAGTTGAATCTGATGATACTGTATTTTCATTTTTATTCTGGCTATCATGAACTGTAAAATAATTGATTGAAACGTACATGGTTTATGGCGAATTCAAGTGACATTTGTTAAAAGTATGCGAATGGCCATCAATTGATTCATTTGTTCTCTGTGAAGTAAGAACTCGGTTATAACGAACTCTGTTTAAGAAACTGTAATTTTAATAGGCCTAAGTTTAATTTAACGATTCCAAACGAATAGGGTATTGTATAGTATAGTATAATTACATTGCGAGTTTGTATTCACAAACTATACTAAATATATGACAGATAATATATTGAGTGATATGACATTTTTGCAGAAAATCAAGTTTAGTTTGGTTATTTTCAAGAGAGGTTCTCTTAGCCTAAGTAGGAACATGTAGATATTGTATATACAAGATGTTATTTGAAGTTTATTTGAATCTAATCTTCAAATGAAAATTCGTTATAACCGAAGTGTTGCCTCTTGTTATAATGATAACATTAATTGCATACAATTGCGTTCAAATGCGCCATGGAAACTTGAAGAGCTATACATGGATGAAGTTAACAAATTAGGCCTATTCATAACATTACTCATAACCGAGTAGATTTCTCATTCCTGACACCAGGCGGCTCTGCAAACCGCTACCATTGAATACCCGTACTGCACATACCTAATAAATTGGGTCCCCCTAAATGAACTAGCAATGTCATTAGCAAGTTTGCTTATGTAAAACTTTTTGAATATTTTTAGTTGAGTATCATTTTAATGGATAACAGTGCGTTTTTATTGATAGCTTTATAATTTTTTTTCTTTGATGGGATGCAAGGCAAGTTGTAGTTTTCAAAATTTGGGGATGTTGTAATATGTATGTATAGAAGTACGTACAACGCAGCAATTTGATAGGAAAAATCGTAAAGGCTAGCCTACAAAAGCGCCAAGAATCTGGAGATAAAATGGGAGTCGAAGTAGGTCAGAGCGAATTAGATTTCCGAACAAACAATACAAAGTGCATGTAGATAATATATTTTTTGTTACCCGTTTCTGAACGCTTAATTAAGCTGCAACGTGTACATATTTCGAATTTGTTTTTTTTTATTTCTCACAAAGCTACAACTGACCGATTACTATTTCATATCGTTTTTTTTCTAGTATAAAAAAGTAAAACTGAACGTGTATGCGTCGCAAAATATGCCTGCAGGCTTAATGCAAGTCGACCACGTGACCGACACATCCATCCACATCGCGTTTTTGCGTTGTTCACGTTGAGCAACTCGGGTTGCGGAAAACCGAACGGACCTCACTCACTTTGCGAACGGGGGTGCAAGGGGAACGCTGCAAACGCACAGACAAATAACAACTTCCTCTTGGCAAAGCGCCATATAACTCCTCCCGATTTTTTTGTAATAGCCTCTGTCAACAGGTCCCATCATCAAACATGCATATACATCCGTACGCAAATCGATGCGTTGGCCGGCAGTTTTTTCGGCCGCCATTGCGGTAGTCATGTCGGTCTCCAATGCACAAGTTTCTCCAATGAAACTGCTATGATCATAAACCTTGTATTGAACTTGTTCGAAGCAAACTGACTGGTGTAATGGCGGCTGAGGGTTCCCACAATTTTAGAAAACAGGAAAACTTAAAATTCGCTATAAATTTTTGAAATTGTAGTTTTTCAAATGTTTTCTTCGCATGCATTGTGCACCACAAAGAGATGGTTTAATACAACTTTGTTTAGTAAATACGTTCTAAAAACTTATTAGTATGTTGAGTAGAATTTCATTTAAACTGCAATTGGACAAAAAATACATCGGATTAGGAGACCCAATTAAGCGAATTCCTCTGTATTCATGTCCATGATTATTTGAAATACACAGTCGATATTGAAAGAATATTTGAGTATGAGTTACAAGCTTGGACAACATTTGTTTGTGATGCAGTTGAACCCATGACCTTTAAAAGGGCCCGTCAGTAAATTTTATCACACCATGTAATTTTTGAACCCCCCCTTTCTCATACCCCCCCCCCCCTCGCGCACAATAATGCAAATTTGTAAATGAATAATATATAGTATAGAATTGTATGTTTATATGGAAATGGATTAGTGTAGTAAATGCAGACGTAGTTTACGTATTACCCTTCTGATTGTTAATTTGTTCACTTCCGTGATTTCCGGAAGGGATCGATATTTGCAATTTTTATGTGAGTGAACTTTTGATGGAACTTTCGTAATTTGTCTTTTTATCAAAGTCGGAAGGGTCAAAAGTCAAATGGATAGTGTGGCATTATTTGAAACTTCTTTCAGACTGCTTCAACTTTGGAGTTTTGCACATTGGTTTTTTGTTCTCACTTGATCTTCTGACATATGATTGCGTATATATAATGCGGAGTTTGTTCGGTTTCAGTGTGAAAGAAATTTGAATTAACTTGATGTCGGGAAGAAAGAAAGAGGTTTGCAAAAGTTTCACCCTGCACCTTTTCACTGATCTTTTTCTTTTTATTTGGCAATTGCTTATTAATTTATTATTTCTTCACCTGCTTTCCTGACTTATAACAAATTAGCATATCGGACAACGAACGGCTTCTGTTTTTATTAGTGCACATGTTCGTGTGCAGTAAAAATGTCTTATGGTGTCTTTATTCTAATGAGATGCAAGGGAATTGAAAAGTTCTGTTTTATTGCGGAAAGTATCGATAATATCGATGTGATAATGCTAATATTTTTCCTACAGTAAGATTTTTCGTTACTATTAGTAAATAAATGGAGAACAAAAACTTCCTGATGTTATTCAGAATGAATGTTTTGCAATTTGGACTGGTTTTAAATGGTGACCAGGTCAAACCAAGATGAAACACATGGTAATTGTTTCATGATCACATCTTGACCTTTATATTTGAAATCTTACGAGTGATACATTCGCAATGTCTGTCACACACATTGGCAAAAGCTTATGATAAAGAGACGTAATTATCGGATGCTCCCTGCAGATCTCGCTCTTTGTAATGGTTTTTCTTTGCATTTCTCTTGTGTAACGTTGTGAGAAAGGACGAGATAGCCGTCAGAGGTCGCTGCAGTCACGTTTGGCCATGGCCTACTTCATATACTTAACCTATCCTAACTATTTTTTCAAAAGAAAGAAATGGTTTGTGGGGAGGTGGGAACAACAAAAGCGCTGCAGGTGGTGTTGCCAATTTGATTCCTCACCTGCCGTATAGGTGGCGTGGGCGTCGGTCACGTGGTCAACACGCATCGATTGAATTTGAATGGGAAGGTCGGGGCAACCCCCAATAATAAACCTGAAAAATCTGAAGATGACGATTTGAATTTGCAAATTTGTACACATGTATATTACTTGCAAATAGCACAAGGACAGTGACGATGGATGAGCTCAACGAATTTTTGACAGATACTTTGGCTTGTCACGTGACGCAATCGTCACTTTCCTCTTTCTTCTTTTCGGCCATGACACCTTTATGACGTCATAGGAATCCTACCCTACAACAAAAATCTGAGGTTTTTGTTTTTCTTCATCGCGTAATAGTTGAATAAGTACGTGGATTTCTAGAAAATATTATCATTTGTGGCACTTGTTAATGATAATCCGCAGCGTTTGCGGTGCGCCATCTAGCGTCTGGTGTACGAAATGAGTGAAATTTTTGTTTGTTTCTTTACACGTGCACTGCGTAGGATTGTTGACAAATATTCCATGTGGAGTTCTGTTCGTCATAAATGCTGTTTGATTGTGTTGTTTGCAAAGTAAGCATGCATTATTATTGTTTAAACCTGTGGAATTTTTTATTTTGAACTGGAGACGTCTTGAATACTAATGAAACTCTTATATCAATAGTAAATTATATGGGGGAGGGGGAGTCGTGGTGTCACTTCGCAAAATGTTTGGAACTATTTCCTATAAAACTAACTGTTTTAATCAAAACTGCCAACTACATATTCCGGCATTACAAAAAAACATACTTCTGACGTGAAAATAGACAAATTATTACAAGCTTAATAAACACCCAATGTTGAAATATTTATTACAAATGGTTTGAGTCTATAAAAGTCGTATTAACACCAGGTAAAAATTAGACATGGGTATGCTGAAAATAGTTTTTTTTGTCAATTATCATGATGTCTGTTCACCTGATAATTGTGTAAATATTGCCAAAATAGACACACTTCACCTTCACTGCCATATCTCGGGTCAATTTCTACCCTCAGGGTGACATTGCCCCACTTTCCCCTATTTGGTGTAGGTATTATGTACGTACATGTTATGCATAAGAATACGTTACTGGAGTTTCCGGGCAAATTCAATTATTCATACAATCATGTCATTTTGTTTGATGTCAATATAAAATAGGCTACTACATTTCTGTATTGTTTACAAGTACAGTATTAGCATTGGTCCGGTAATATAGAAAGTGAAAACGTTGTCATTGATAATGGAATATGTCATTTGTTTAATTCTGGGATGAATTTAGCGGTTCGTGCTGATCGGATGAGGGGAGGTCGGAATAAGTTTGGGCCGATGTACAAGAGGGACCGAGCCCGTAAGTTGCAGCTGATGCGGCAGAAGCAACTAGCTGCTCAGCAGACAAGGGCCCCTTGCCAGTTGAATCCCAACGAGGCCAACCAACAGACCACCAACGGCAACAACAACAACGGTACACCGAGTACCATGGCCTCTGCACTTCCAGGCGGCTTCTCGTACCTGACCACAAGTGGAGGAACAACGGGCAATGGTGCTAGCTCCGGTTACGGTGGCGCCCCCGGAGGACCCACCATCAAACAGGAACTGATCCAGATTCCCCAACTCAGTTCGTCCACCAGTTCTCCGGACTCTTCTCCTTCGCCCCTTCCCAACCAACATCACCCTCACCATCACCATCTGCATCAGCAGCAACAGCAGCAACCTCATCATCTTCACCTTCACCACCATCATCTGCATCAGCAGCAGCAGCAACAACAACAACAGCAGCAGCAGCATCACCATCACCTGCATCACAACCACCACCATCATCAGATGATGGTGGATGGCGGCGGAAATGTAGGTGCAGGCGGAGGGGGTAACAGCAGCAGCAGCAACAGCCCGATCGCCAATGGTCCCAGTACTGTTTTGCACTCTCCGCCTTCAGACCATCATCACAAAGGTGTGGTGCATTGGGTGACGGCTGCCCAAGGTGGCCCTCCGACCACCCCGACGTCCAGTGGTGTGTCTCCGGCCACAGGTGGCGCTAGTGGCGCACCGGGTTCAGGGGGTTCGCCGAAAACGCCATCATCAGCCGCTTTCCAGTACGACTCTGTGGCCGTTGCGGTGGCCCTAGGGGGACCCGGGGCTGTGGTTGCCACGTCGGCCCTAGCCAAAGTACCTGCCCTTATCAGAGAGTTCCAGCAGTCGACGGTCGACGATAAAGAGTGGCAGAGTCAGCTGTTTGCCCTGCTCCAGAATCAGACTTACAACCAGTGCGAAGTGGACCTGTTCGAACTGATGTGCAAGGTATTGGACCATAGCCTCTTTGCGCAGGTTGATTGGGCCAGGAATAGCATCTTCTTCAAGGATCTGAAGGTCAGTCTTGCCATCTTGCTTTAACTATTATGCTTATTTAGTAGACTACTATTTAAAATTGCGTCAAATTTTTATGCTCGATGTGTACCGTAAATGGGACCAAGAACATTGATGCAATTATGTACTAGTAAGGTTGTGCAACTTTTGTGTTGGACACATTTGTAGACAGACAGTCCTTGTTGGACAAGTCCAATCTCAAGTATATTTTTCGTGTTAGTGGGAGTTACTTTTTATTGATATCGAGATGATTCACAATTGAACATTTTGAAGTAACCTAAATATTCAGGATTCAAAGCATCCTGAGCATTTGAAATAAACTATTTACTACCAAGTTTTGAAACGTTTCATGTTAGTTAGGGTTAAGTAAGTACTTATGGGCACTTTAATCAGAATTATGAAGGGCTCGTGTTGTGAGTTTTCTTTGACTTGTAAGGAAAATGTGTTCAATTTGAATTATTGATTGCATGCTAATTATGTGTCGTCCACTGGTTACTTTCTTCCCACTGAACATTAGGTACAAATTGGGATTTGCATTTGTTGTGCTAAAAAGACCACTCTGTGTTGTTGTTCGTGTGCCATACTTTGTGTCATACAGGACACGGGTGCAAACAATGGGACAAACGTAATAACTAAATAAAGTGGGATTGTGTTTTTCACCAACTCCTGGCACCACCGACCCTATATATGTATGTGCGTAGTATTTGTGTTTTTACCCACGCATTCAGAGCGTGCATGAGATTATGATACAAACCCAAGATGGCCGTCTTTATGTCTTTTAAACGTGTAGGAAAAGAGCAATATGGCGTCCATTTGACTTTGAGCATTTTTTTTACTACACCTGCCCCCAATAATTGTTTGTGAATTTGATTTGGTGGCCCCAAATTGAAGGAAAACAATGGATGGTCAGTCAGTGGTGGCCCTTTTTAATGGGTCATCGTCGTTGTTGTTTGTTGTCGGTGGACCGTAACGACTTTATGATTCTGGACCAACTTTCTACACTCACAGTTGTAGTTATAAATTGATTAGAAATTTGTTGTTCAGAAGTTTGTAATCTGGAAAGTTGTCAGTTATCATATTTCTGGTAAAACTCAATTCTGAGTGCTCAGCTGTTTTTGTTAAATATACATATATTGTAATTTTTGGAAGAGCGTCTAAAACTTAAAATTGAGGTAAATAGTTGCAATTTTTATGAAGGTCATAGAGAATTTAGTGCTGACATTCTTCAAGAAAAGTAATATTTTTTAATACTAGTAATGCCAAAACTGACAAAAATAAATTTAAAGTAATGTCATGGGCAATAAAACGAAATTTGCGGAATGAAAATGCTTTATATTTCATTAAATATAAATTTAAGTGGCAATTAAACTACATTATGTGGAAAAAAAAGTTAATTGGCGACATTGAATCAATAGCTATATGATCTGAAAAAGATTTATTTTGGTTTGTAATCTTGAAATTTGCCCATTAAAAATTCTATATATCAATAAAAAAAATGTGTCCAGATTAAATTAAACCAGTATATGTATGCTGTATAAATAAATGTTTCCGACTGGATACCAGGTGGTGTATCAAAAACTGTAGAGTAATAGGATTTGGCGTACAAGTTTTATTTGTACGATGATGAACTCTACCTATTCCATTTAACCGAACATTAACTGTTAATTTATATTCAATTCAGTTGCTGTATTATTTATCAAAAGTGCATTGGGTACTATCAAGTAATGTAGTACTATTTTGTGTGCAGCACAACAGTTTTCTCTAATTTGGTTTTTCGGGAACATTGGCAAGTTGGCGGAAAATGATAGTAATTGGCGGCGAATAGCGTGACGAATGTGAACAAACTGTGACGTCACAATGGCCGGTAAAATAATATAATAATGGCATCGATCGTCGTCATCATCATCATCATCATCATCATC
>WWPM01022930.1:0-13613 GCA_023279145.1 Glomeris maerens
CAGGGTATGTTACAAAACCTTGTCAGGTCACCTTTAATAACCTGTCTTTATGCTTATTAGGCTTACATTTTTTGACCACCTAATAACTGAATTACCCCATGCATTAAACATTGAGCCATAATTCCTATTTGACAACATGCACTTCAGTACTGTACAGTTTATAATTTAAAAACAGTAAAATAAAATATTTTGAAATTTCATGTGATATTCCACATTTTTTGCTAAGAACTGCGAAAACATTAAATGTTTTTGGATTGCAACAATTGAAATATACGTCCATAACAGTTCAAATTCTGCATACATGCAAATAAAAGAATTTAACGAAATATTATACGTTTAATATTAACATTTTCCTACTTTCCCAGTGCCCTATTTGATCCCAAATGTTTGCAAAAATCTGAGATGAAAAATTACCATGCCATTTCACCTTAAAATATTTAATTAGATTCAACCAAATTCTAACTCGTAATTGAAATTAGTATTTTAAATATTAGATGTGATTTTTACCAGACTTTAAACAGAAACTTTTAAAATTGTTAATAATTATTAGCATTAAATTATTTATGATGCCATTTTAAAGTTCAAACTTTCATGCTATTAATTTCATTTCAATAGTGAAAATATTAGACCCAGCACATAAAAGATGAAATACATAATTTGATTGGATTCAGATGAGGTGAATATAAAGAGAATACATATTCTTTAAATGAGATCAAATAGCTTGTGGGTGCATATGGCTAATGATTAAGATGGCACAACGAAAAATTCCCTACGTTTCCATGGAAATATTTTCACATGTCTTGGAATTTCCATATCTTGAGAAGAGCAAATACTGGTGCACTCAAAGTAGCAATTTCAAAACCGCACAGCATCGATTGCAAAGTAGTTATATGCTTAGGAATTTTTTGCAAATGTGTTTGAATCTTCCAGAAAGAAAGAAAGAAAGAAAAATGTTAAATCAACAAAATGGCCCACATAGTACATGCACCGTTTGCTCCATTCACGAATTCAAGACATTTATGGTGATTTGTTCCTTACAACTTCACTGCAGTGATTACATCAATTATGAAAATTTAACAACTGCCTCTGAATGCAGAAATTCTGCTTAAAAAAATCCCCCCAAAATATGCAATTTTTTTTATGTGAAATATCTATTTTACGACTTTAAAGCCCCAAATATAGTATTTCTATATCTCATCTATTGAAATTCAACGTGTGTCCACAAAAGCGACAATACATATAGTAATAAAATTCCAGAACTTTTTCAGTAGGATTTCCAAGATCATTTTACCCAAAATCCCATTATTTTAATTTTTACAAGTCTTAATACTGTAATTTACAATTTATTACAGATGAAATTCAACATTTGTGCAATTTAGCTAAACCTTTCTGCGTCACAAACCAAGCAAATATCAATTTTGAATTTGAACATAATTCCTAATTCTTTTAAATAAATTCGAAACTGCAAAGACTTCTCCAGGAATTCCATGAATATTTCAGATTTCATGATATTTCCAGCAAATTCACACCACTAGAAATCCTGAAACTGGGCCTCAGGAAGAAGACATATTTAATAAATGCAACTAAATGCAAAACATCACTGTTTTTTTCCTTTTAATGGGGTCGATCTTTTTCTATACGTACTTTAAGATTTATTTACACCAGAGTAAAAAAAGAACGGGTGAAAATAGAAAGCTAATTCCTCCACTATCGATTTTTATCTATTGAATACACTATATAGCTCGGATAACTGATGAAATAACAGTGACACATCAGTAACTCTGACCTATATATTAAAAAAAAAAATATCCCCGGATTCCAACACAGAAATGAATTAAGTATTCAGATTACCATTGCTATACAAACCAAACTACAACAGAACTAGTATCTGTTTCCAACATGAAATATAGCTATCAAATTCAAGTAGATATAGGGTATACAGTAGTACATCAATCATTTCAGATATTATTACCTTCAAATAGCTCCAATATTAAAGTTCTTAACTGCAAATGACTAAAATCTAATAAATTATTGCCACACCCAATTGTTATCTTGGCTTTTACTATTTTAGAACATAAAGCGGAATTTGTTTAAGTGTCTTTGTCGCTTAAGTGTCACTTTCGGTTTTTTGTCAGTCCAGCAGCGAAAGATAACACATTATATCGGTGTCATTTCAAAGCCGTCATTTCATTTTTGTGTAATAAAGTTGTTCTACTACTTTCACTTATCAAATGACGTGATGCTTTTAGGGCTTTGCTTCATGTTATTTCTTATAATAGCAATCTTATTATAAATAATCCACTGCAAACACTAGATCGAGAAGTTGAGCCACTCGCGCTTAGCTCACCGTGCTGCATTGCAATTCAGAGCTTTCTAAGTTAAGTAAATTAAATTAAATGTAAATAGGAATACTTAAAATGGTTCACTTACTGGGATAATAGACTACTCTGGTGTTGTCATTAACTGCCATGTCGTTGGCATCCCTCGAAGAGTTTCCGAGAGCCGTGGGCACGCAGCGCAAGAGTTGCGCGGCGCTCCTGCCGCCAACTTCGTTAATGGCCGCCGTTTCAGTCAGTGTTGCCGAGTCGTGCAACGATGTAGTAGTGTGTAGTGCTCGGAAGACGGGCTGGTAGTCGTGTTGGCAGATGCACACTCCTTGGCGGCTGCACTCCGAATGCGTGAGCCGACAAGCCGGCACGCAAGGACGAGCTTTGCCATCGCACCCACCTACCAATCACAACCACAAAACATCTCTTTACCAAAAGTATACTTCAACCAACAAACTGATCCTTATTCGTGCAATTTGTACATTATAACACAGACATACACAACAATACGCAACTATTTTGTCTCGCGATGCGCAAACATTTCACGTTCAGAACAGATGTTGTATATAACATTCTATTTTATTCAATTTGATTAATAATAAAACTAATTATTTGCTTCACGTTGTCACATAGCTGTTCACTAACTAAATTGATTTCGAAGACTAAACTGTCAAAATGTCTCGTGTCAATACTGTATGGTATACACATGTACGCATACACGCTAGTTTTCTTAAGATTTCATATAATGTAATTTTTCTGATGGGCGCCAAATTATAATTACTTAAAACAACGATAAAAAATTATTATCTAATTAATAATTCTTTGAAGATTGTTTTTAAGTTGAGTATTATAATGCACACATAAATATATGTCCATTTGGAAAATGAAATATACGTAGTAAATATAGAAAAAATCTAATTTTAACTTCAAGTCTAATTATGCCAAGTCTTGACATTCTTTGAAATAATTCGTACCTAGATCAATAATTTTGTTATCTTTCGCTACGTTTTTCAGGCACCAGATTAACCTTAACCGTTTGCCGACATGCCAGCTTTACTCCTAGCTGCAAGCTTAAAGGAGAATTGATTGGAGTTGGAGACTCTTCTTACATTCCCTACACACAAAAAAACAAGTCCAGATAGCGGACAAATGCTTCTTTTCATTTCTGAATTCAGAAAAGAAAGCAATCAATTCCCTAAGAAATCAATAAAATAGTTACTCCAACTGTACAATAAACCCTATTAAACATACGTATATAAAACGGCAGATAAGGTGAATTTATTACGGAAAGAAGGAAAGTTGAACTAAATTGGTTCCTGAACAATAAATAAAAATACACACAATCGATATTGAGTTGCTAAAAGAGCTCTAATCTTACTTCTCCCAACAATTTGCAGGACTTTGAAAGAGGAACCAAAACCATTCAGCTAAAAATTGACATGAAAGTTGGGCATTCATATTTCAGACTTCATTCACATTTGACATAGGAGATGACGTGGTCAATTGATGTTCCCTTGACATTTTGCAAAGACATATGTCACCATTTTTGTTATCTGCAGTTTCCTTTCAAAATTACAAAGATTTCAAGCAAAATATGCGTAGGATGACAAATTCATAAGTGGAAAACTACGCAGTTCCCGTGAAGAAACTTGAATCCCACCGGATTACAAGAATCGCAATTCCAGCCACTCTGCGGGATGCATCAGAAATTGGCCCCAGACATAGCTGGCTAGCCATATACAGCTAGCTTTCAAGCTGATATGCCACGAAACCAAAAACAACCCCATTCTAAAGAAAATAAAACTGCCAAAAACAGTTGAGATTTATGTAGTAACCAGACAAATATTAGTTGGGATTTTAATACTACGACACGCGCAAGCACGTAATTTAATTTCAAATTTTCACTCGTGTTAAGCGCAAAAAAACCCAATGCAGAATGTCACGCAATATTACTGTATTGAGGTAAGAAACAAGACACTCATTGAGTGCTTGGTGCTTCTAAGATATTTAGATGAAATTTTCCAGAGGAGATATCACGTAGACCTACAAGTAACCGAGCGTAGATTCTCATCTTCCAAATTGAACGATCAATTTCTTTCCCAGAGCTAACATGTGCAGGATTCAACTAAGAAAGCAAAATGGGAATTAATCTCTCAAGAAGCCATCCGTATAATGCTTCAATTCTTATTACGTACATTGAACACGAGAACTAATCGAATTTCGGGAAATTAAACTCGCGCTTTTACACAATATCAAAATGGATAGCTGCTCTTTTTTCTTTTCTAGCTTAGATTAATTTCTTGAACGCTTGACAGGAAATAGCTTTTAAACTTAATCCAACTTTTCTAATGAACCCAAACAAGGTTTAAGACGGGGAAAACGTCATTATATCATCTCAATCGGTAACAGCTGAATATCGATTTGGCCTTAGCCAAGAACTGCTCGGATACTTGTATTTTCCTACCAGTGTTAAATATCAAATTTAACAAGAGAGGGGGTGAAAAAGAGAGGTTTTTCTTTTCCATACGTTTAAATGTGGGTCATGGCATTGGAAGAAACAGAGGGAAAATAAAATAAGGATTCAAGTGGTATATACGGATGCCGAGCACATCGGTCGTTTATTGCGAGTCGAAAAGAGGATGAAAACGAATCAAATTAGGAAATGGAGGGTTTCAAAAAATGCCTTTTCATCCTATCTTCAACCCACACATCCTACACAATTCAAGTAGTATTGTTCTTGGGGATATGTTGGCACAGCAAACAGCAACAGGAAAAAAACATTTGCCGACAAACGCCTCATCACCGGTTATCTATAGTATATACAGTTACAAAATTCAATAAAATAATTGGGAAGTTAAGCTATTTCTGCAGCATAAAAACACGAAACTTCATGCCCACAAATGAGATCGTTGGTAACATACTGCGAGGTAATCCTATCATACCAAAAACTACGTACGGGTACGGGTGATCATCATATTTCAGAAAGGGTTTATATGCCAATTTCAGAATATCATTTTTCCAGGTTTTCAAGACAATTATGAATTACAAATTCCTGACCACAATTTTAACAATATCGGGAACAATTTAAAATACGATTTATTTTTTTAAGCTAATTAAATACAACTATATATTACATCGCATCTTGTAAAAATATAAAATGAACAGGATCGCCACAGACAGGGAATTTAAAGTGGTCAGGGAAAACAGGGAACTGTCAGAGAATTTTGAAGGCAGTCAGGGAAATTTTTGTAATATCAACATATCGTGTTGCAGAAATTAATAATTTTGGCTTTGAGGCATTAATTCATTGAACAGCCCTAAAGCTCCTTTTTATTGTTCACAGCCACTAAAGTCAATAGCTTAATTTGACTAAATAGAAGATCGTTCCTGCAATGCTAATTTATAGAGGGATTTTGTTTTATTAAAATATGATTGAATGTGAAAAATTATTAATAGAAGAAATGTTCCAAGTTTTGCTGTACTCTTTGTGCTGTATTTTTAAAGAATTTAAGATGTGTTTGCAGTGCTATTGAACACATTTTAACAGCTGTAAAAATTGTGAAATGTAACCAGCAAATATAGGAAGCAAATTATCATAATAAAGATTTTTATTTTTTCAACAAATGAAACATAAACAGGCAGGGAAAACTGAAAACTGGTCAGGGAAAACAGGGAAAAGTCAGGGAATTTCATATGCAAATCTCTGTGGTCACCCTGATGAATAACTCCAGTTTTTTGACAATTAACAAAGTAGTAAATATTTTTGCTAAGTAGAAGTATTGAATATAAGAATTTCAACCCTTGAGAACAGTTTAATAATAAAAGAAAAAACTCGTATTCATTACTTTGTAATAATTTAATTGGCAGATTCTTACACTGTCGTAAAGATAAGTTGACATTACCATATAACTAAATTACTTGAGTTTAAATTTCTAGGTTTTCCCTGTTGGTATGAACTCTGTCACTGAAGTTTGCATTACCCTGTATATAACATAGCAGTACTTTCGATATGTATTCAATTTTGCCTCTCGTACGTGCTCAACTGTTTCATTTGGGTTTAGAAGAAAAGCGAAAGTTGCCATGGCATCAAACCACACCTTATTTGAATTAAAACCATATTTAAATGCAGGCAGCTTCGTGACTTCAATATTCAATGATAACATCTGTAATTTCTCACTGGAAAATGACCCGCTTTTCATCAAATATGCAATGAAACTTCCCTCCTCCGAATAGTGAGATTTAAAGCGCTAATATGGTTGTAATCTTTCCTTTAAAACGCCTCTTTATGCTGCAATTCCATTCACTAGTTGAGATATAATACATAGCAATTTGTTGCCATTTCAAACTAACATCAAATAACCAAGTGATGTAAGCTTTTACTGAAGGAAATACGTATGTCCTTATCGTTTTCGTCACTTTCAAGATTATTTAAGGTGAACTGCTACACATTCGGGTGATACCTTGAAATTTACCACACTAATAGAAACGGAAACTGTGCTAAGAAATCAATTAACACTTTCCAAATAAAAATATATGAAAAATTTCATATAGGTATAGGCCTACTTCAAAAACATTAGCAGCAAAACTTCAAATCACATCAAATTGACAAATAAAAACACAATTTACAGTAACACTCATGAGCCACAAAGCAAAACAAGAAAGAATTTACATTGCATTTCAATACTGAACCCATGAAATTAAATTCATACAAAAAACATAAAAAGGAAATTTGTTCCAACGTTCAGAAAAATACAAATTCGGAGCTATGATTGATTTTTGAGGACATTTTTGAGCATCTTGCACCCCTTCTATGCAGCTGACTCTTCTGGTCGCAATTACAGTCTAAAAGAGGGTGTGGTACACATTGGCAGGGATCGTTCATACAGAAGGTCCGCCTGTATTAACGGACTACCTATTTGGCGAAACTTTCGCAACTAAAAACTCAGAAACAGGAAAAGCTAAAATTCTGAAACTTGATGGGACGCTAAATACAAACATGTTTGTCCTTTTTTCAATTTTACATAAAATGTCCGAGATTAAAAACTCGTTGTCAGTTTACCTTGTATAGGGAAGAGCTTTTAAAGCGAGATATAGCGTAAATAATGAAACACTCACCGATCACCACCAAGCCATCTGAGCGCACGCATTCCACGCTCTCGCTGCCAGGCTTTACCCTCCAATCGTAGGTGAAGCAAGGCCCACCTGCAACAAGTACAACAAAGCTCTTCTCACACACACATCCAAGAAACGAAGTACAATTACATACCGAAGCACGGTTTGGTCTCCCAAAGCTTCTCAGGACACAGTTCGCCATGGGAAGTAGGAAAGGCCAATATGGCCCGCGACCTCGTCTGGCTTCCAACTGCAGGCAGATTAATGAAATTAGCACATGATATAACAGCTAACACCAAAGACGAAATAAACGGCCCCAATACCTTGCTCGCCATTTTCACAATCGCGATGACACGGACTCCAGTCGCTCCAAGCCGTGAGCACGCAATCACCAGGGCACGGTAAGAAACACCGTTCCTCTTCCTGCAAAGTCGAAATTCCGGCATCAATATGTTATTGGGAATCTCCACTACAGACTACTACAACTACTACATTAATTGCGATGCACTAATACGCTTGAGTCGAGTTCATGTTCACTAAGGAACTTTTCGATGTAATTTGTAAACAAAAATGAAAGAAGCTACCTGTATATCGAGAAGTTTCTCGATCCACCTCCACTCGAGAAGGGGAAGCAGTGGCAGCAAAGTGGCTGAAGTGTTCGCTTCCAAGCAATACCGCCGATCCACTGCTGTTCCATCTGTCCTCTTACATATCACTTCTCGGCGTTTTGTCCCATGGCCGCATTGCCCTCCCTAAAACCATATAATGTTTCTTAATAAATGAGGTGTGGCAGTCAGGCTAATTGCAGCGTGCATTGCAGGACACAACACAAACAACCGGGACAAACAGACCAAATTCAGCTTACAACTAATGTCCATTTCCCAAAATGGATTACTTTATTCTGACCTAACATGATATACCAACTCCTCCTTTATTTCTATACTTTTGGTTTGGTGAAACCCACTCGCTCTCACTCTCACCTTTCTTTTTATTGGCTCCTCCCACTCATATTCGCACAGTCAAAACGAAAAGGGGAATGGAGGAAGAGTCGATAGATCAAGTTAGGTCGGAATAAACTATATATCTCTTGGTATGTAAGCACGCAAACATTGAGGTTCCAATATTTGTTCACAACTAAAGATCCAAACATGATTGGGCAAACTAAGAAACGCCGACCATGAGAATACAGGGGTTTCCGTGACATCATTCTATTTCACTTCAACATTTAAATATACTGGGAAGAATAACTTCGCATTTGATCACGTTGAATCAACTTGCCTCCAATTCGCATTCGGACCAATCAGACGAGGCCCAATCGTAGCAAGGGTGGGCCAAACAAGGTTTCCTCTGAACTAGATCCACAGGACATGGCCTTCCCATCTCGCTGGCCGGTACTGTGACGTGCCTCATTCGAACCACGACACCTATGGGCATGTATCGCAGCATGGAATCTTAACCGTTTTCTACGCAACAATCCAAGACATGCTTAGTCACCAGAAGAGCCACATCTGCCACAGTCGTCCGCGTTCCACTCTGACCACTCGGACACCTCGCAGTCCACTGGGCAATCGATGATGCAAGAGGTCTCTACGTCATCAGGCCGGTGAATTCCCAACTGCAGTGAATAAATATTTCAAATCGTCAATGTTTTACAAGCCTTAATCATAATGTAAAACAAATGCTTAAATACTATTCAATTTAACTAAGAAAAGGTAAAAACAGAAAATTAATACATCAGGAGGCAAGATGGAGGATAACTTCTGGTATAATATGGCAGTTCTCGCTTTTGAACGACATTCACTAACAGAATCATTTAAGATACGCTTTCTGGGCATTGGGGCCTAAACTAATTTAGCAGAAAGGAATATAGCATACCTTTTCACAAAATTTGTCCTCAACAGTACGGCCATCGCTGCGCTGGCACACAATGCCGCGCCGCTTCACTCCTTCGCCGCATGCCGCGCTGTCGTGTATCACGCACGAAGTCCACCGAGCAGAATTCGTGAAATTATAATTGTAATGGAAGCATGTCTTATTCAGTTCACACGCTTCTATCTCCTCGAGCATCGGGCAGGACACACCGATGGCCAACGGCTTGCGCACGATGGTCCTGGTCCGTCGCCTGGTATGGTGCCGATCGCAAGGCTGCACGCAACAAAGAGAACCATACAAAGTTACCATCTCCTGCTCAAACAAATCCTCTGTAATATATCCTTACGTGAGGGCAAGTTGTCCACTCGCTCCATTCGCTGACAACACAATCGTTGGAGCACGGCACATGACAGTAGTTGATGTCTGGCGGTCGCATAACTGGATCGCATAATTCTTCCGGATGGTCAAACTGCTGGGGCACATCAGTTCTTGTGCATCTTGTACATCAAATCGAAAAATATATTGGCTTTCATCGATCACAATCTCAGAGTACAGAGTACCTTCACAAAAGTTTGGTTTATTTAGAATTTTATGAGCATGCGCATTCATCTGATTTTGGACAACACCTTTACATCTAATTAAGACATTAACTAGCAATATCTCCTCTAATTTTTAGTAATGCTTTTTAATTTTGTGAGGACATCATTTCAGTTCACTCACTTTTAAAGAATGTAAATAACTGAATGAATACCTGACTCGACGCGATTGAACACCAGTGCCGCAACCGTGCGATTTGTCTTTCACGTACAATTCGCACTGGGTCCAGCCGTAAGCAACCCACTGATACTGCTGACACGAGGCTTCGCAGAGCCGCACTTGTGCTTGCTGCACAGTTATAAAGAAATGTCACGGCATTGCATTTCATTATAGGATAACTGAAGACATGTGATTCAGGAATCTCACTTTCTTCTGCTCGTCAACAGGGGGGCACGGCCTGCCACCTTCGAAGTCAAAATGCTCAATTCTGCGCGTGCGCTGCTGGGTGCCAGTGCCGCAGACCGCAGAGCACACTGACCAGTCTGACCAAGAGGTCATCTTGCAATCGCCAGGGCATGGAATCATGCAAGAATCTTCTTCGTAACCTGTGCAGAACATGAAGAATTGTCCATGTCTTTCCTCGTAAACCGCTGGTTGATCTCAGCAATTTGTTTTCAGGGAGCAATAATAACTTTTTCAGAAGCAAAATGCAATTAGGTGGAGCAATGATTACAGCATTAAAACATTCAGTAAATTGACTTTTTCCAGATTATTCTTGCATTTCTCAAAAATTCCTGAAATTTCTCACTTTCTTTTGAGAATTATCAAACTCCATAGCATTTCAACATTCTAAAAATGAGTAGCAAACCTGTAAAGGTTCGTACAATTTTTGCCCACACTCTTTCTCCACAATTTTTTGGCATTTAAATTTCAAAAACGACAATATATAACCTACATGATTAAATACACTGTATCGATTTTAAAAAATCTAGATATTAACCGTAATTTGACTATGCGTAATGATTTTGTAATGACTAGGCTACGGCTGATTTTCTAATAAAAATGTATTCTTAAGGTCTCAGCTTATGGCTATCAAAAGCAAAAACTATAAAACCTGACTGTGTAATAACAGTATTTACATGACGTGACAATGAAAACCCACCTGTCAGCGCACAGAGGAAAGGATCTGCCAAGTTCCCATTCTTGTCGTTACATGCAACTTTGCGTTGTTTCCAGCCGACGCCGCAGCGGCCGCGAACTTCCACACCGTTAACGGCAACTTTTTCGTCCATTTCTCCCAAAAGGCAATCGGAAAAGTCTCCTTTTCCAACTGCACTGTGTACGTTGCAAGGGCAACTCCTCTCCTCCTTTAGCGGGTACTTGGAGTTGTCTGCGCACTCAGGGAACGCTTCACTGCCTTCTGCAGAAAAACCCGACAAACAAAATACAGCCACCAATTATATACACCTATTATGCTGTCAATGAATTAACAAACTGCGGAATTCAATTTCGTGTATTGATAGATAACATTGCAAGTACTAAAGGTCTGTTGAAAGTAAACTTGTCATTCTTGCAAAATGCGCAACATTGCCACCAAAAGAAATTGGTTGTAAGCACAAAAATTAAGAAACTATGGGACAACACAACTGAAGCGTTATTAGAAGATATGTACTGTTTTCATCAAATGCTTAAACGCAATACATGATACTACAATTTTCTCGTCTCTTTTAGTGAACATCTTTAATTGATGCACACCCTAAGCTTTCAACATTCACAGATTTAGATAAAACATTGCAGAAAAAACGTAAAACGTACCTAGAAGCATTCTTTTCCTCACTTGGTGACCAGAGCAAGTCGGTGGACACTCGGTCCACTCCGACCATTCGCTGAATACACAAGGTCCTGCGCACGCCACACGACACAACTGCCAACTAGCAGACATCGTTCCGTTGCTTCCCTGCAGACAGTAGGATATCTCCACTTCCTGGCCATCATTTCGTACACATGACACCCCTGTGTGCAAAACATAAACAACAATCATCCATTAAAAAATAGAAAGCAAGATACGATGCCATCTTGATTTTTTACACCGCATCCTGAAATCCAGGTTTAAAAATAGGAGGTCTGCAAGTAAATATAATCCTAAACTCTCAATTTGATACTGGCAAAAATTCGTAAATTTTATGATAAATTGCAACTTGCCTCTAGTCCTATATCCTGTACCACACTCCATGTTATCTGGAAGGATGCAAAGTGCCCACTCGCTGAAAGACCAAGAATAAGTGTGGCACGGTTGGGGGCACGAGGATCCATTGCAGGGCGCCGGACATGCCCGTTTCTCCACAAGGGCCGTGCTGCAAGGTGGACGATTCTCTTCCGGCCACTGCATCACGTACCGGCGCCGTTCTTGGAACTGCAACTGGGTCGATGGCTGCTGATGGCCTTTTGACTGTCTTCTTTGCAAAGTATCACATGCATCCCTGCATGGTGTCCAATCGCTGAACTCGCTCAGCACGCAGTCCTTCAGGCAAGGCACCTTGCAAGGGCTGCGCTCCACCGGTTTCGGCAGTGGATGACACCTGGACATTTCACGGAAATTACACCCACATTAATCACCTAATTTGCGCGCTCAATATCTCTTTCCTAACAAGATAATGGCCGGAACTGCGAGCATCGAATTGTAGGAAATTAAGCACGCGTATCGCTGAATTCTGCTCCATGGCATATAATATGTGCACACATATACTATGGTAATAATGTTAAGCGAGTGAAAGAATACCATGTAAGAGACAGAATAAAAAACTTGAGCATGATATATATTGGAAACAAAGATGACAATCTTGTGAGTAAAGGGGATGAACAAGGATTTTGCGTATAGCTCAAATCGCAAGCGTAAAAGCCGCTCCGAATTGAAAGTGTAGCGTGTTGGAAAAGAAGGTAACAGCTTCGGGGCCAACACTTTGTTACAGAAAAGCGGTGCAATCGATCGGAACTCGCCCCTTTCGCCCGACTAAGACAACGAAATGCTGCGGTATCAAACAATTATCGTGATAGATCCACTGTGCGCTGTGAGAGCTAAGCGAACAATTACACGTAACTGCCACGTGTTTCTCACAAGTTCCAATTAAGAAAGCTCAGAATCAACTCAAAATAACAATGCAAAACACCAACATTCTAAATTAATGTCTCGTGTTGTGAGTTCCAAATTCCCTTCGAACAAGTAAATAGTTTGTTTAACTAAAACAGAAACCATGTTGATATACTAGTATATAACTTAAAAAATAATGGTGCAAGAAGTCTATAACTTGCTTCAAATTCCATATAATGCGAAAACAAGCACATTCAAGGGTGTCAATTACATGCATTTCTATCCTCTATGAGTGAAAAACTTAATAAAAATAATGATGCAAAAGGAATTAATGTTGCATTTGAA
Organism: Glomeris maerens; assembly: GCA_023279145.1. Taxonomy (NCBI): domain Eukaryota; kingdom Metazoa; phylum Arthropoda; class Diplopoda; order Glomerida; family Glomeridae; genus Glomeris; species Glomeris maerens. The sequence goes on from WWPM01022930.1 coordinate 13,282, forward strand.
TCTCAATTTGCAGAAATTCCATGCCTTTCCTATAGATACAATTTTTATTACAATTATTGTAAAGTTACCGTCATAAGCAACATTGGTCAACATTCTGCAACAAAAATATCGTTGAACTTTGATTATTGTACTTGTAATTTTGCTGCGAATAACCAGTCTGCAAAAAGACCTGTGGATTGGTGGAATTTTAAACAATGGAAATACTCAAAGTGGAATAAAGAATCCACTATGTAATCTGCAAGTGCCAACAATTTTCCTCAAACAATCATATTTAGGGCAAGAAAATGTAGCCAGGAATAACATTGCGTTAGATTATATTGAAATATACATTG